>JANEYF010000696.1:0-192500 GCA_029963845.1 Rhamnusium bicolor | reverse complement strand
GTGTGTGTGTGTGTGTGTGTGTGTGTGTGTGTGTGTGTGTGTGTGTGTGTGTGTGTGTGTGTGTGTGTGTGTGTGTGTGTGTGTGTGTGTGTGTGTGTGTGTGTGTGTGTGTGTGTGTGTGTGTGTGTGTGTGTGTGTGTGTGTGTGTGTGTGTGCTTGCTGCAAGTGTTTACAACATTTTTCGTGAATATAAAGAAACACATCAACCTCATTCACCGAAAGTGTACCACAGATAACGAATAATTTTGGATAACATCGATGATGGAACTAAAAGTGCTCTCAGACGATTGATTCATTCATTTTTGAAAGGAATGAGCCACCAACTCTGAATAAAATGTTAGCGGTGGTGCATGAAGATAAACATCCACCTCGGAGTACTTTGAGGACATTGATAACAGAAATTGGCTTTCGGTGAGTAAACCAAGTTTTTATTTCTACGTAATGTAATTATTGTGTTTGGCACTATAGGTTTGCAAAAAGGTCACGCAATAGTGTCCTTAGGGAAAAGAATGAGATCATCGCCTGGAGGCGACGTTTCCTACCAGAGATCAGGAAATACCGGGAAGAAGGCAGGAAATTGTACTTTTTAGATGAAACGTGGGTGGCCACACTGTAAGTATAGTATGGAAAGATACAACAATCTTGACTTCAAGGCAGGCTTTCATCCAAGGATTAACGATGGGGTTAAAGGATCCATCAGGCAAGTGAAGTGGTCTTATAGTCCTCCATATAGGATCTGAGGATGGTTTCGTTGAGGATGGAATGGATGGAAGAAATGACTGGCAAGATTTTGGGATGCTTGGATGAACATTCTGTGGTTGATATGGACAACCCTTCCTATCACAGCCGAAAAATGGAGAACATCCCGAATGCTGGTACGAAGAAAGCGGACATACAAGTCTGGTTAGTAAGTAAGTCAATTATTTACAAAATAGACATGGTGAAAGGTGAACTCCTGGACCTTGTCAGACAGGCCGCCATTACGTCTAAATATGTTATCGATGAGATGGCAAACAAACAGAATCGTACGGTTTTGCGATTGCCCCCATATTATTGTGAATTTAATCCTATTGGATTAATATAGGGGCAAATAAATGGGGACGTCGCGAGGAACAATTGTACGTTCAAAATGAAAGACCTTCACACATTATTTGAACAAGCCATTGAAAATTTTTCTGCTGAAAATTGGAAGAATGCCATTCGTCATGCGCAAAGTCTCAGAGGAAAAAATGTGGCAGCTTGACATTGTAATGGGAATCGTAGTAGATCCACTGAACATTTATGTGAGGGATGACTCTTCTGACTAAGGCCCAGTTGTACCTAATGGCGTTCGAGTGGATTATTCGAAGATATTGTTACTATGTTTGATAAATATCCAATTGGAACGCAATTGACAGGCCTTACTTCGAAACTGGACGATGATATACTGCAGGTATTTTAAATTTTAATAGCATTTTATTTATAATATAAAAAAAACGTTTTTATTTCAGAAACCATATTGCTACTGGTGGCTCCACTGACGTCGAGTACTTAGTAATAGAGGTCGAGGTTTAGTATCTATTTTCATACAGGGTGCAGTATTTACGTTTTTTATTGTCTATGTTTACTCCATTTATATTTTCTTATAATGTAGACTGATCTTTCGTAAGTTTCTTCTTGGTTCTTTTTATGAGCAGTAATCGAACCATGTGAATATGGTGTATTAAACATGTATAGCTTTTATTGTTATTTATTAGATTTTAGGACACAGTGTTACTTATTTAGTATTTATTTTTCATATAGGGTGCAATATGCACATTTTTAATTGTTTATGTTTATTCCATTTATATTTTCTTATAATGTAGATTGACCTCTCGTAAGTTTCTTCTTGGTTCTTCTTACGAGCAGTAATCAAAACCTGTTAATCCTCTATTACATGATAAAATTTTTATTTTTTTAACATTACAAAAAAAAATTTTTTTAATGATATATTATTTAAAGGTATAAATAAAACATATAAAACATTCTAAGACAAACTTTTTATTTAAAATTAAGAAAAATATGTTCCCAATTGGGCACAGTATGCTTATAAGCTGCACTTTAATACATATTTAATTTGTATGAAACTACAGAGCAATTGCTTTTCGCATAAAAACACAGGTGTACTTTTACATTTTTGACAGGTAACTCTGCTTTTGTTCTGGCATCCCACTTTTTTACGGGCTAACATCAACAACTTCAGATCAACTCATGTATTAGGGGACCAATATCGCCTTGCATTTGGTTGTTTTATAATTGACATCTATATGAGGATACTCAAAAAACTTTCTAACTCTTCCTTCGATAAATACAATGGCTTGTTAGACCGTATCTGAGTTACTGAATAAAACTGTTTGATACGCAATACTATCTAAAAATATGATATCAAAGAAAAACTTATAAGGAGTTGTCAATTGTAGGACTTCTGGAAGAAGTAATTTCCTTGAAACTGGGTACCTTCTGCATTGGTATTCGTAATGGAATTCTTCCATTTGACTTCAGATGCTTTACTTGCCGAGAGCACATTAGGAAGTAGGTCAACTACAGGTACTTCATCATCACTACTTTAACCAACTAGTTCTTCATGCTGTGTATTATTTTCCATCAAAATGTTGGACTCATTAATATCATCCTCCAAAATGGAATCCTCGTTGTCGGAAGGAAGATCTCTTATGTGCGTCGAGTTTATTCCATAAAAGACTTTGGTACAGTGTACTAAATTTCTCTAGGTCAATATCCATAATGAGCACGTAAAAATTGTAAACACCTAAAATCTACCTGCCATGCATACTGTTCCCCACACGGGAACATATGTATTTGCCAAAAAAATAATTACATGCCTTCACAAATACATATTACCAGACCATTCTATACGACAAACAGATACTGAGAGGTTAAACTATTGTTTTTACAAAACAAAACTTACCTATATTGCCATTTATAAAATTATCGAAAACACGTCTAAATTGCAACAGCTGATCGTTAGGTTATATCAGAATACTTTATTTCAATTCTGTCAGAGTGCCGCCTTCTATTGGTCTATAATTGAACATTATAATGGATATAAATGGCACACGAATAGTCCTGGTTTAAAAACATCATAATTATCTTGAATTTAAAAAAAATATATTTTATCCTACAAACCTGCGTATTAAAAATAAATCCTACCAGTTATACGAAATTCGCCGTCGTGGTGGATTTACTTTCCAATAATATTTGTATTTTTTATGATGTTATATACTTATTCGTTTTTTCTGTTACAAATAATAAATAATTTTAACCTGTCACCTAACCTAACCTAATTATTTTAATTCTCCAAAAAAAAAAATTATTTATAGCGTGTGAAATGGGGTTTTGCAATCGGAAAATCAATAGGCTCCTCCCCAATTCTACATGTTCATTAAACAGACTATAGTAGAAAACAACTTGAAAATTTTGGAAAAATGGTACCGACTTTGCACAGAAAAGCGAGTAGGTCATTTGGAACCATTTTTATAATTTTAGCATTTTTTTATTCACTTTGTTCCACTCTAAATATTATACCGGTATTGTTCAGTAACATCATTTTTGAAATAAAATATGATCTCCTGAGTTAACATATAATGAATGAGTGTTTTTTATTTTTGAAACAATGTCTACTAGAAGTTTTTCAAACAGAAATAAACTTCTCATTTCACTTTAATTTGAAATAAAATGAAAAATTTCAGTGATCATTATATATTTCTCGGCCTATTATGACAATGATAATAAAATAAAAAATTAATATCTCATAAAGTTCTTAAGATAAATACTATGTATTATATATCATTAAAAAGGTCTCTTGGAGGCCTTTCAGACGGTGTAAAAATATATAGGATGTTCCATTTAAAAAAACACAAGTTTAGTTCATATCTCCGGAATGCGACATTCAATGATTTTTCTGGAATGATTTTTGTAAAATGCATGCAATTTTACATAATTTAGATTTTTTTAACTTTTTTTACGTAATTCCAAAAATAACGAAGTTAAATGTGGTCCTAATGTTTGTGTGACCGCCCTGTACCTTGTACCAAATCCAGATTTTTGCTAAAAATATTATTTTCTCCAACGAGACAACTTTTTGCAGAATACCTTGTATTGGTAATTACTTAATAACTATAAATGCTTACCTGCTCCACAGTCATAGGTGCAGAGAACTTCGACTAATTATTTACATCGTTTATTTTAGATATTGATGTTCACTTGAACGGGCGACCTGGTTGTGTACGCGTCGCGTATAAGTTATTAAATATAACTATATTTTTAAATTAATGGGGGTAAGGTCGGCAAAAAAGGAGATAACCAAGTTTTAATTTAATTAATTCGTTAACGTTTCGTGTATTTTGACACATCCTCGGCACTATTTAAATTTGTTTTTCTTTATAATAATAGTGTTTATTTGCAACCATAGAAATATACGTAAAATGGATATACAAGAAGAAAAAAATATATACAATATTCAAATCAAATAAACAGAAAACTCACAGTCAAGACTGTCAGTGAGTAATCAAACCATTTGAAGCAATATTTTGTAACTATATACACATATGCACATACATATGTCTTCATAAAATAATAAAAAATAATCGGCTCAGCGTGAGAGCTATTTCAAATAAGTACCTTTACATAAATTTGTTTTTTATGAAATAATGGAAAAATGAGAAAAAAATGAGATTATGATCGTACATCTTACAAAAATAATTATAACATTTTTGTTCTAATTATTAAATATGATTTGAACGAAACAACTACTCAGCGGGCAAATACCCCGACCTGCATAGGATTACACCTTCAAATGATGATAGATCGATAGCCAATATCATTTGTCAATTCCTAACCAGACATAGACTGGTTTCGAACTTATCTGTTCTCCTCAGTATGCCATAGGTTATGGAACAGACAAATGATAGTGGCCAACCTGCTAGTCATATACTAACTAAGGTCAATTGAGATGACACTCTAAATATATACCCAAATATTTAAGGCTGTTGGCGGAGGCGATACTAATATTTTCTGTACCATTACAAATGACTAGGGCATTGAAGGTAGATAGATTTCGTGAATAGGATGTGAAAGAAATACAGTAAGTTTTTTTAAAATTGATGGTTAAAAGTCTATTCTTAAACCACTCAATTATGTTTTTAAAATCATTTTCAGCAGTTTCTTTTAATGTATCCCAGTCAGAAGCTTTATAAATAACAGCAGTGTCATCAGCAAAACTTACTATGTCTTCTTTCACCGAGATGTTGTATAGATCGTTTAGGTAGATATCAAACAAAATCGGTCCCAACACTGTTCCTTGAGGAACTCCATATTCTAATATCTCGATATCACTGAGGTTATCACTGATATTAACACAATGTTTTCTATTTGTTAGATAGCTACACATTAATATATATGGAGCACCTCTAAAGCCAATGTTGTCTAGACTATAGCATCTTGTGTCGATCTGTTCTCCCTGAATCCAAACTGCCTTTCAGATAATACTTTATGTTTATTTAAAAAACTCATAATGCGTATTTTCAACAATGTCTCAAATATTTTGGCTAGGTTTGAAATCAGGGGAGATAGGCCGGTAATTAGTCACATCCAACTTGTCTCCATTTTTATGGACGGGTTTTATTACTGTAATTTTAAATGCTGCAGGACACTGGCCTGAGTTAAATGCCCAGTTGATTAAAAATGTTAAAGATTTAGAAATGTAAGTTGATAAAAGTTTCAGAATTTCAGATTTCAGATTGTCTATACCAGGTGCTTTATTATTTTTTAATTTATTGATAGTCTCTATTACCTTTTTCATTTGTTTCTGAAAGAAAAATTGATTGTGGTATATTATTGCAAATGTTGGGCAGTATATTTTGTTTTTTCTCGTTTTATCTGCTAATTGTTTTCCAATTTCTGTGAACTGCTTGACAAAACCATTGGCAATTTCTCTCTTATCCGTTATTATATTATTGTCTGTATACTTTGTTTCACAAATTTCCAGTTTTTTGTTTCTATTTTCAATAATTTCATTCATACAGTGCCATAGACTTGATGTATTATTTTTATTTTCATTAATTTTATTTTGGTAATAAGTTATTTTAGCAGCTTGGGTAAAGGGTAATAACATTCATTGTTTCGAAAATATAAATACTTTTGGTAATGTTGAACACAAATTCAGAGTCAAGAACCTCCACTCCGCTATATTTTTCTAGATATTGAGATTCAAGGAGTCAGAATGTCCCATTTTCCCATTGCCTAGTGCAGTATTTATTCCCATTTTTTTAGTTTATTAATATCAATAGGGATTCTTTGAATGGTGTTAAATATTTTCATCACATTCACTTTAATAATAATGTTTACCTGCTATATTCATTAAAAAATGCATCAAAATAGAACACAATATTCCAAACTGTTTTCTAGGTTATCAGCTGAACCTAGGGATTTTTTTCCGTCATGTAGGTAGCTTGCGCAAAGAAATAGTATTTTCGTTGTCAGTTGGGTCCGTAAATTATTTCAATAAAATTTGAATATATATTCGGTAGTCTAAACCACCTCTGGCTGTTGCTTCTTTTTTATTAATTTATTTAACGCCGGCCTATTTCCTCTGCTAGAGCCAATCTGACGCCAGGAGACGAGCTAACCCCAATCTAGAAATTTTGCGCAACCTTTTCTCTATCGACGAGTCAGTGGCGTAGGGCAGTTCAGTGCGGCGCACAGGGGCCCCGCAGGGGCGAAAATATTTTTTGTATTTGTGCATGTGGCCGCGCCAGAGCCCACTGACCAGCTATCACGGAACGACAGTATCTCCAGAAAAGAGGCAAGCCAAACTTAAAAGATATGTTGATCTATTAGCCGATGATCATAGATTTGAAAACTCTGGTACAAAATTTAATGTGAGTGTTTATTATATTATAATCTATGAAGTAAATGGACAACTATTACGAAGGTTTATTTGTATGGAAAATGTTAAAGAATATTTTGACTTCTTAACTGATCTGAATCGTTAATAGTTAGAAAATGTGAAAATTTTTGTAAAAGATACTCTGAAATAATTATTAGTCACTATCTGATATCCCTCTGATATCATTACCTTAGAGTAAATTTGTATGACATCCCAGAGACAGATTTGAAACCTAATATTGTATCCCGAAAAATGCGCGATACAATTGTAATAAAACAAATTGTAATTTCTGACAGTGTACTAACGAAAAATGTGTAAGTACATGTAAAAAGGTTAATTCATATTTCTACATGAAAAAACGGTCGATGAAAGGATGAATATAATTTTGGTCCATAAACAAAACACAGTTAAGAGGTTAGCCGTATTGATTACCTGTCCTTATGTTTTGTGGGGGGAAGTATTTTGTTTCCATCATTGCCTTATGCTTTTAGCAATTTTGTTCAGTTCGAAAACAATCAAGTTAGAGATCTGTTGTGTGTACGGCGAGTATATACATTTTTATTTATTCGATATTTTCTGTATAGTGTAATGGATTAGTGAACATAAAAATTGGCGAGGCAGTCCGCGTCTTCAGAAACAGTGATGCGCTATTCTGTAAAGTGTGCTACTTTAGATTGTCATACTAGTAAATCAGTAAAACACCAAACTTTAATTGACGGAGACAAACAAAATCGGTGAAACAGTGGGGAGCTCTTATGTAAAGAATTTTACAAGGCAAGAACTGTATATTGTTCTGGCCCTATTAGGCCTGTCTGCCTCTATTATTTACGTCATATCATCCAAATTTGTTTATAACAATGCAAGAAAATTTACATTTTCACTTTTTTTTTACTATTTAGTTAACAACCGGGGAGGGGCCTCAGCAAATATTTTGCACCAGAGCCCGCTTAACCCTCGCTACGCCATTGCGAAGAGTAGAGATTCTTTACCGGCCTAACATTTAATAGACAAGGGAGCAACGGCTTTACATCTTCTCCGAAGGATGTTATATCACCTACACAAACCTCGCTTAAGATTACATATATTCGGGCCGCTTTAAGATTGCAACTTTCTTCAAGGGTCAAAGCCATAAATGATTTTATTCCTTTCAGTCCTACTTTACAATTATCCAACAAAGTAGTTATAAACAGCTGAGAACTGAAACGAATAAAATTATTTATAGCTTTGACTCTTTAAGAAGAAAGTTGCAATCTTGCAGCGGCCCGACTATAGCTTCTGCCTTTATATGCAAGCTGCTAGAAGACGAGATAAGTTCGCAGATTTTCACTTGAGTTCTTGTCCAAATTACTGACTGGGGATACCGTTGCTTAACTCCCGTCTGAAATACGAGTATGTTAAGTCGGATCTACGCTCATCCCAATACTGCTCCTTGAACAGACCTAATATTTTATCATCTGCTGCAACCTAAATGCGTTATTATCGGGAACGTGTATATGGCATTACTGAAAGCGGCCACCATTAGGCAACTCTACTGAAAACAAACATACTAAATTTACTTCAGAAAACATGTGATTGTTGAAAAAGTAATGATTTACTTTACATTTATGATTTCATTTCATTGAATTGAGCTAATGTTATAGATTTATGTCATAGGAAACTCAGTCTTCTTTACTTGGTAAATAAATTTCATAAAAACTATTTTATTGATATAATCGCATCTCCAAAGAAATTATCTACTGAGTAAATTTATTAGGAAATGAAAAGAACCATGTATGTATTCACTGACAACCAAAATTAACACACCACCCAAAATTTCCCATGATTTTGAATTTGATTTATTTCTAAACCGTTTGTCCGATTTTAATGTTTTTTGTTTTGTTTTGTAGGTTAGCTCTTCTGGAGTGTAAATATATGAGGAATTCAAGTAAAATATGTTTTTTCTTTAAACACAGGGCGTAAAAATAAATGTTTTTTATCAAAAATTCAAAACACCCTGTGGGAATCACCAGTAGTAAAATTAAAATCCAGTTTAGACCCAATTATAGCCTCACTTTTTTAACATTTTGGTTTTTGGTACACTTTTTTATTTGTGTCATTAAGGGAGATATACCGAGTGTAAAAAAATTCAACAATTTTGTTGCTACTTAACCGATTCGAATAAACTTGGTGTCATTAGGTAGACAATTTAGTAGGCTACAAAACCTATATTTAAAATGGTAGAGATGAAATAAACCAAAATGGCAGATGCCTTTAAAAATTGGGATTTGTCTATTCTCGTTCTGTATGGAATTGTTTTTTTTTAATGAGCTATCTAATGACATTCTATGAGGATGACCCTTCCTTTTAAAATTTAAACCCGATTGAGCTAAATTGGTCAATAGGTTACGAAGACATGTCCAGTTATATGCTGGCGAATGTTATTTAAAAGCGCATACATTGGAAAATATTGAGTATATCTCCCTTAATAGTAATGATAAAAACGTGTACAGGGTTATTCATTATAAATTACCCACCCCTTATCATCGTTTTTATTGCCTATAGAAAAAGAGTTTTAAATAAAAGTTGTGTGGTTATGACTGAATTTTGTTAAAATGCTATCAAAAGTACAGTAGCGTGTATATTTCAGGGGATACAAAAAAATAATATATTTTTTTAAATGGGATACCCTGCATATTATTAAATTTTTGGAATGCTTCTTTGTTCCTGATTTCAAAAATATTCCATATGTTACTCCTACCACGTACCGTTTTTGAGTTATTAAACGTCTTAGTTAAACTAGTTACTGTAAATTAGGAAAGTTAACATTATTAAAGTGAGCTATGAACATGACAACTATTATGTTTGATACGTGACATTTCTTTAATGAAATAATCAAAATGGTTTACAGTGAGGAATAAAAAAACCAAATACTTATACAAAATAGATAACAAAGATTTATTTAGAAAATTTAAATATAAATAAATGATAACTCATAAAAGATGTTCGATGTGTCCACCATTATTGTTAATGCATAATTGATAACGCCTTCTTATATTTATAATTGCACCGGAAATGGCTGCATTATTTACATTCAGATTGTTTATTTCAAGTCGATTCCTGTCTTTAATGACTTGAATACTATTATTATTATTGACAATATCTTTTAGAAATCCCCAAAAAAATTAATCCATAGGGGTCAAATCCGGACTGTTAGGTGGCCATTTAATAGGTCCATTATTCCCTATCCATATCGGGAATACATTATTCAAATTATCTCGAACGGGTAAGACACTATGCAGAGTTTCCCCATCCTGCATCCAAATCATATCATCAAGTTCGGCTCGCGGAAAATTCTGAAAAAAGAATATTTTCTGCTTCTGGGATAATTATTTCCAGATAGGTAACTCCAGTTAAAGTATAATCATGAAATATAGGCCCAACAATTTTGTTTCTGAAAATTACACACCAAATGCTAACAGTTTTTCTTCCTGATTTTTTTATTTGTTTTACCAATCTTTTCCTTTTGTGCTTGTTTTCCCGCGACCTTCGATTTTTCCTATTAAACACTCCTGCCGTAGAAAGGATGATTCATCAGTCCATAATATTTTAGTAAAAAAATCGGGATCTTCATCCAACTTTTGATTCATCTGGCGGCAAAAGTCCAGCCTTTTCCTTTTATGAGCCTCTGTTAAAACTTGTACGGGGAGAATTTTATATGACCTGTAGCTGTTATTTTTTAACGTACGTTGGATTTTGAAATAACTTACCTAAATGATCGACTGCATTAGTGATACTACATTCAGAATTTTCTAAAAAATAATACAATGTTTCAAAAAAGTCTATTCGAGAATAAATATGGATGGGCTTACCTTCGAAATGAAGCAGTATATCTAGCTGTACTTCCTGGTTTGCTTGAACTACACGCTTTTTCTACTAAAACTGGAGGTATTATTCACCTTTCGGTAAATATTTTTGATTGTATTTTCTGATGGTGTTAGACGATATGGATACAATGCACTATATATGCTCTTTTTGCTGCACGTTTATTTTTGTTATTTTGTATATAACAAGTAAATATTTGGACTTTTCCTTCCTCACTGTAAACTATTTTGATTGTTTCATTAAGGAAATGTCACTTATCAAACACAATTGTTGTCATTTTCATAGCTCACTTTAATAATGTTAACTTTTCCATATTTACAGTAACTAGTTTAACTAATATATTCGACGTTTAATAATTCAAGAACGGTATATGGTAGGGGTAACATATGGTATATTTTTGAAATCAGGATTATTCCAAAAATTTGATAATATACAGGGTATCCCATTTAAAAATATATATTATTTTTTGTATTCCCTGAAATCTGCACGCTACTATCCTTTTGACAGCATTTTAACAAAAATCAGTCATAACCACATAACTTTTATTTAAAATTTTTTTTCTATAGGCAATAATAACGATGATAAGGGGTGGGTAATTTATAATGAATAACCCTGTACCAAAAATGAAAATGTTAAGAAAAGATGGGGCTACATTTGGGTTTAAACTGGATTTTAATTTTACTGCTGCTGATTCATTCCCACAAGATATTTTAAATTTTTTGTAAAAAAACATAGCTTTCTTGTTATGCCCTGTGTTTAAACAAAAAATAATTTTGCTTAAATTAAATATGGCTTTACATTCCAGAAGAGTTAAACTACGAAACAAAAAAAAATCATTAAAATCGGATAATGATAAATCTTGGGTGGTGCTTTAATTTTGGTGATCAGTGTTTTCCAGGTGGACCAAAATTACGAATAACTCATAATGTAGGTATATTTCAAAGTTTGCAATAATAAATCACATAAATAAGGACTCGGAAAATTTGTTGTAGATATCGAAAAGGTTTTCAAATCATGTGACATATGTACCTAACCTATGATATAAAATTTTATAATGTTATGTGAGTTATAATTTTATTCATGTCTGTAAATTTTAGATACAAAAAATGCAATATAACATATTTAGGTCTTGACAGAATTTTATAAACTCGTATTCAACATATTATTCTACGCTTAATGACAGCAATTTAACATTTTTTAACAGGTATCAAATTGGTGCAATTTGCCCTTCAAGAGACGCGCACAATAAAACTTCACCAGTAAGTTCGTCCAAAAGGTTGACTAAAACTTTCCAATACCAATCAAATACAGGAAAACGACTAAAAGCGCTACCATCAAAAGTGCCATTTTTTACTTCATATATTCCCTGAAACAAATGCCTTTCAATTTTCTTATTACAACTCCTGTTTGTACAAATATGAGTTAAACAAAATAAATAAAACAGTTCTAAATTAAAAAATCTGAATGCAATATTTTATTACATACAAGGTGGCCCATTCAAAATGTTCTGTTCCATAAATTTTCGAGAAAAATCGTGAAAGATATCGATTTTGTTTTTTGAGGTGGCCATACAGCCGTGATAAATTCAAATCTGTTGCCTTATCTCCGACATGGGGGAAGCAACTTCTTCAAACATTTTAAATGGAAGTATGGGTCAAAGGATATCTCGTTTTAAAAGTCTTTAAATTCTCCTTACAATTGTATAGTTTTTTAAATTCATGTGAATAATAATAAGAATGGACGCGGTCATTGATGAGGAACTTTCAGTAGGTGCAGACATCTGGCAAGTCAACTGTGCCGTGTACAACGCCGCGAAGCAACTCATCCCCCGTGAGAGGTCAACTAACACTTTAAACGGGGTCGAGATGGCCAAGCGGCGTGTACAAAAAATCGAAGGCAAAATACAGTCGGCCAGACAGCACGCGTCTCGGATCCAGAGTGTGGCGGAATACACGACAAGTGGTTGAGATTTTACTCCCAGAATCTGGCACATAGCAGTCGGATTAAGACGTCAACACCACACTCTAAATCTAACAATGATGCTTACCATCAAGCAGCACTGTCTAGATAGGATCCGAGCCCTCATAGCTATAAAGAAAACGTTGAAAAGGCGGGTGAGGAGTATGGAGCAAAACAATTTGTTCCGTACGAATCCTTCCCACCTCTTAAAAGAGCCACAGCGTGTTGTCGATAATCCGCCGACTTTAGAAGATGTCGAAACCTTCCGGAAGGGAATCTACGAAACAACGCGTCCATTCAACAGCGATACAGCAATTGTACACTTCGAGGCTCTGTGCCACAGACATCTTAAAGAGCCAGAAGAAGTGTGTCCGACAATCAGTACGGAGGACGTCCAACAAGCACTTGTTGGTACCAAGAACTTCGCTACCCCGGGCCCAGACAGCATTAACAACTGATGGTGGAAGAAATTTCCTTCCACTCACCGCCTTCTGGCGTGAGTTTTCAACTCATAGTTGAACGAGGGGCAGCAGATTCCGGACTGGTTCGTCGAGGGACGTACTGTGCTTATCCCCGACCCGAATAATTATAGTTCGATTACTTGCCTCAACCCTTGCTACAAGATATTTACACGTATCTTGTATGCTAGGACACTGAGGTTTGTTGATCCGGTCTTCCAGCATATACACGAACAGCGTGGTGCCAAGAAGGACATGGCTGGTTACAAGAACAGCCTGCTGATAGACCGCTGTATTACACAGGATTCTGTGCATTACAAGCGGAATCTATCGATGGCCTGGATTGATTACCGCAAGGCATTTGATACAACATCGTACGAGCTATTGTTACATTGGCTCGAATATCTTGCGGTACCAGTACCACTAGTGAGATGCATAGAACAGCTGCTGCTGCTCTGGAAGACTCGCTTCACCATAATATCAGGTGCACAGCGTGTTACGACAGAGCAGGTGGAATTTAGGAGAGTTTTCCAAGATGATTCCCTGAGGTCTCTCGTCTTCTGCATCTCAATGCTACCGTTGTCTGTTGGGCTCAGCCAAACCCGCGGATATCAATGTTGACCACTCAGCGACCGGAGGCATAAGGTCACCCATCTATTTTATATGGATGACCTTAAACTTCATGCCTCCGAAAGGCGCGAACTACAAGACGCTCTTAGGTTGGTCGAAGAATATACGCGGGCAATTGGTATGTAGTTCGAGTTGGACAAAAGTGCAGTCGTCCACCTCAAGAGAAGACGATGCTGGAAATTTTCTGAAGATGCACAGCTCTCAGACGGAAGATATCTTCTTAAGATCTTCTTAAGATATCTTAAGATATCTGGATGCCAGAGAGACCTATATATATCTGGGTGTGCAACAAAGGCACATCCAAGATGTAAAACAAATAAAGGATTCTCTCCCGCTGCAAGTACAGACATCGTCTCCGAAAGATTTGATCTTTCGCACTTTCGGGGAAGAACAAGGTGTCTGTGACTAACATGCTTGCCGTTCTAGTCCTGCTCTACTCCTTTGGAGTAGTGAGGTGGACAGTAGACAAGCTGCGCCAATTAGACAGAGATATCCGTAAGATGATGAATAATCACAGAAGTATTCATCCTAGATCGCCCGTTCCTCGTGTGTACCTCCCACGTCAACGGGGGGGGGGGGGCGAGGACTCTTGAGCTTGGAGTGTAGGCATGGCAGAGTAGTAATGAAATTGGCATGTAACATCCTCAAGAGCTCAGATCGAGGGATTCATTATGGCCTGTCAAGATGGTGTTATCAACACCTTGGTCTACCGCAGTCGTGTGTGGTGTGTAAAGGTTCCTGACATCAACTGCAGGACCTGCCGTTAGGCGCCAGAATCGCTCATGCACATACTACCTGCGATTTTGGCCTACATCCATCGACATACCGGGGCGTTACGAGTGCTATACTACCATCTAAGGCACACGTACGGGGTAGGCCAAACACCAATGCTGCCCGTCCCCGGAGATATTGAGTCCGTTGTCGAGAACGAGAAATGCCCGATTTACTGGAACTACTCGTTCCCGGCGGTCAGGTTAATCCAAGCCATCAAGCCTGACTTAGTCCTCCTCGACCATTAACTCAAAATGATGTATGTCATCGAGTTCTCGGCACCTGCGAAGAAAAACATCACCTTGAAGGAGAAGGAGAAACGGACCAAATACCATGATCTGGGGTACGAGCTCCATGTGCTGTACCCAGGCTACTCAGTCAAAATGGTCGTCCTAATAATCGGTGTACTCGGAGGGATAAGAGCCTACGTTGCTCTCCGGATCTGAAGACCAAACCGGCCTTCCAAAAACCAGCTGAGTGGCTGGCAGGTAAAATGCAGAAGGCGGTCATTCTGTGTTCTTTCCGTCTGCGTAGGGTACACGATTCTGGAATCTACAGTCACTAACCCTGCAGGATGTGGGTAGTGGCTATGGTTAATGGGCTGGCGCGAATCCCGTAAGGCATCGGAGTCAACAGCAGGACTGTCTAGCGTTGAGAAACCGAAAGAAAAAGTAATAGTTATACGAAAATGAAATAACAACTTAATAAATAAGGCAGATTAGTACAAAATATAGAGCAGCTTACAGAAATTATGAATTGTGATATATGTTGACAAAGCAGTAAAACTAATTAATAATTAATAAAGTAAACGACTAAATCAACTTAAATTAGTAATTGGGTGATTTTTTTTAAATATTAGTTCTAACGATAGGTACTTATGTAAAAGATGTTATTTTGTCTGAAATTAACTTGTGGTATTCTAAAATTAAAGAGTGCACATAGTGGTTAGCAATCAATTTTATTATGGAAGACATTATACAGAAAAATCAGACTATTCATAAATCGGGACTTTAACGATAATATGTCAAACCTAGGTAATAGTAATTCATGGTTATAACCACGGTCAGGATATACACCATCATTCTTAAATGCTAAAAATTTTAAAAATTTTCTTTGCATCGACTCTAAAACTATCGATTGATTTTCATAAATTGGATACCAAATTAGATATCTATAGTCCAACCTGGAACGCACAAATAAATAGTAAAGAGTTTTTAACGCCTTGTTGTTTTTATATGATTTACAATTTCTAATAATAAAACCTAATGTTTTTGTACAAAATATTCCCAGACTATTTATATGTTCAATAATATATAATTTATTGTCAAAAGGGATGCCTAAATCTTTTGATGAACATTGCGTATTTAATATTTGATTGCTCAGAGAATAATTATATAAAATTGGTTTAAACTTTCGTGAGTACCTTACGACTTTACATTTAAATATATTTAGGTTAAGTTTAAAAGTATTGCACCAATCTTCAAGCAAATTAGTCTGTGGTTGTAAGAAAATGCAATCACACGTTGTTAATTCCTAAATAAATTTTTAAATCATCTGTGAACAAGAGCTTATCACGAAAATATTCTAAATAATGATGGAAGTCGGATGTATACAGGGTGGGTCAATAGTGCGTCGGACCTCGATAACTTGAGTTCTACGATAGCTAGAAATTTTAAAAAAAATTGCAAGTAAACTAGATAAGAAAGTCTATAACTGGAAATTATTTTCGAACTTACAGGACGAGCCAAGACGAAATTACAGGACCAATTGCCTTTTTTTAAATGGAATGCTATGTATATCAGTAAATTTTTTGAAGCCTCCTTCTAGGATCTATTCATTCCTATATTATTATTGGTTATCTCCCAACCACTTTGATGTAATGAATTTTTTTGTTGAAATAATGCCATCTGCAGATGGATATTAAAAAAAATCACCAGTCACAATTATGGGTTTTAAGAAAAACTCATGTGAATACCAGTTACGAGATATCAAATTAATGTTTTTGAATCATTTTCATTTCCTAAAAATGTACAGGGTGGCCAAAAATTAGTATTCAATTAAGAACTTTTTAAATTGAATTTTCTCAATTTTTTTCAAATGGAACACCCTGTATATTTTTCAACGATGTGATGTAAAAATGAAAAACGAACATTTCTTGTAAGTACTTCCTTATGGCTAATTGCAACCATTTTCGTTTTATAAATAAATAAATGTTTATTTTTCAATTAAGAACTTTTTAAATTGAATTTTCTCAATTTTTTGAAATAAAACACCGTATATATTTTTCGACGATGTGATGTAGAACTGAAAAACGAACATTTTTTATAAGTACTTCCCTATGGCTAATTGTAACCATTTTCGTTTTATAAATAAATAAGTGTCAAATTCAAGAATAAACTTAAAAAAAGAGGTTCCCTCAAATAATTCATTAGAAAAATTTATAATAGGTGTTCGACGTGTTGCCCATTTTGATTGACACACATCTTTATGCAATTTTGAAATGAGGCCATTTAGTGGGACCATTTCCATTGAAATCGGTAAATAGTATTTAACCAGTCCTTTACTATAATGTTTTTTTTGTACATTTTTTTGCTGTTTTCGTTATTCGACAAGCAATAAAACCTCAGTTTGGTATAAATTGTCGTGTACAAAGGAGCATTTATCACACTTATCGGTCGTTAGTTACAACTTGTATTGAATTTAAAATATTTGGAATTTTACAATATGAATTTTAATAAAGCGGAACTTGTAGACATGACTTTTGTTTTGGGCGAGTCAGACAGAAATTGTTTACTTGCCAATAGAATTTATCACCAATGTTATCCTGAAAGAAGGCTTCCTGATGTTAGCAGCTTCCAAAACCTTCTCGATAGATTTCTGGAAACTGGAAATGTCGAATATAAAAAAAAGTGAAAGAATAAAACGTGTTGTGAACTAAGAAAATGAGTTTTCTGTGGTGCTGGCAACGGTTGAGAATTCCCATGTTAGTCAAAGAGAAGTGACCTCATTAGTAGGAATAAGTAGACGGTCTGTGGGTCGAATCTTAAAAACAAATAAGTTGCATGCATATCATATTCAAATGCACCAGGAATTATCTGATGACGATTTTCAAAAGCGCCTACAATTTTGTAATTGGGCCAGAGGTAAAATGCAAGTTGATGTCAACTTCTTCAATAATGTTTTATTCACTGATGAGGCAACTTTTCATAAAAATGGATTTGTTAATAGGCACAATTTCCATTATTATGCTTCGGAAAATCCTCACTTTTTTATGCAAGTTGATAACCAACACAGATGGTCTATAAACGTTTGGGGAGGAATTATTGGAGAACATGTAATAGGGCCACATTTCTTTGATAGTACATTGACTGGAGCTATTTATCTTCATTTTTTGGGAAACTATCTGCCACAATTATTGGTAAATCTCCCTGGAAGAATTCGAAATAGGATGTGGTTTCAGCAAGACGGTGCTCCACCACATTATTTAAATGCAGTTAGAGACCATTTAAATAATACCTACCCTCATCAATATGGATTGGAAGAAATGGACCCACTAAATGGCCTGCTAGATCCCCAGATCTTACAAAAATGGATTTCTTTTTATGGGGATACGTGAAAGAAATTGTTTATAGAGACACACCAACAGCAGTACAAAATATGAAGGAAAGAATAATAACTGCCTTTAGATCTATCACACCGGCATTTTTAGGAACAGTGGGAACCTAATTTTAAAAGCGCATAGAGATGTGTGTCAATCAAAATGGCCAACATGTGGAACATTTATTACAATTTTTTCTACTGAGTTATTTGAAGAAACCTCTTTTTTTAAGTTTATTTTTGAATGTTGTAATTATTGCTCAAAAAAACGAAAATGGTTACAATTAGCCATAGGGAGGTACTTACGAAAAATGTTCATTTTTCATTTTTACATCACATCGTTGAAAAATATACAGGGTGTTCCTTTGAAAAAATTGAGAAAATTCAATTTAAAAAGTTCTTAATTGAATACTAATTTTTGGCCACCCTGTACATTTTTAGGAAATGAAAATGATTCAGAAATATTAATTAGATATCTGGTATTCACATAAGTTTTTCATAAAACCCATAATTGTGACTGTGGTGATTTTTTTAATATCCATCTGCACATGGCATTATTTCAACAAAAAAAATTCATTACATCAAAGTGGTTGCGAGGTAGCCAATAATAATATAGAAATGAATAGAGCCTAGAAAGAGGCTTCAAACAATGTACTGATATACATAGCATTCCATTTAAAAAAAAGGCACTTGGTCCTGTAATTTCGTCTTGGCTCGCCCTGTATATTCGAAAATAATTTCCAGTTATAGGCTTTTTTATCTAGTTTACTTGCAATTTTTTAAAAAATTTCTAGCTATCGTAGAACTCGAGATATCGAGGTCCGACGCACTGGGAATTAATTTCAATCGATATTCAAAACAACAGTGGTCTTGAGTATCTATGGCTAAAATTAAAATTGTTTAGGAAAAATCTTGCTTTAGGTGTACTTTATCGGCCACCACATTCAAAAATCACAGATTGTATAGAAGCACTTGATAACATTATACCTCAAATTATAACAGCAAATGATGACGTTATTATTTTGGGAGATGTCAATATAAACATGTGACAACTCGATAATGTCCTGTCTGAATTTTTTGATAGTTTTGGATTTACACAGATCGTAAATGAACCTACTCGTATTACCCAACAATCTTCTAGTCTTATAGATCCCATTTTTGTAAATAACATAGATTTAGTAACTGAAACAAGCACTGTAAATGCAGATCTGGTTTCGGACCATAAATTAGTGTTATGTAAATTAAAGATAAGTCATACAACGTATAAACAAAAAAATAATTACTCACCGCAATTTCAAAAACTTTAACTCAGAAGTATTTTATAATGATTTGTTAAATATTGCATGGGAGGAAATATTGTACTTAAGAAATGTAGATGATAAAGTTGAGTTTTTAACACGTAATATTATCGACCTGTTCGACATTCACGCCCCTATTAAAATTGCTCGTGTTAACAAACCCCATGCCCCCTGGCTGACAGATACATTAAAGTTAATTTTTAAAGAACGCGACAGGGCCTTAACTAAATACAATCTGCAAAAAAGCGATGAAAACTGGAATCATTATAAACACCTGCGTAATAATGCTCTCGCATCAATAAGGAGAGAAAAGTTAGCATATTTAGATTTTCTTCAAAATCAGAAAAACCAAAAAGAAATCAGGAAAGGTTTAAAAGTCATGAATATACGCTTTAAAAATTGTATTACATTACCGGATAACTTACAAAACCCATCAGAGATAAATGATTTCTTCATTTCTGTATTTACTAGAAATAGCTCAACAGACGCTGCAGACTTTTATAAAAATACCAAGTTTCGTGACAATCTGCTGTTTGAATTTAAACTTACCGACTTAAAAGAAATAAATAAAATCATTTCATCTTTAAAATCAAATGCGTGCGGTGAGGATCAAATATCTTTGGAAATGATTAAATTGTGTCTTCCAGTTATTGCTCCGTTTTTAGTACATATTTTTAATATATGCCTAGAAACTGGTTATTTTCCAGCAAAGTGGAAAATTTCTCTTATTCGGCCGCTGCCAAAGATAAATGATCCTAAAACACTTTCTGATTTACGTCCCATTAGTCTCCTACCGGTTTTATCAAAAATATTAGAAAAAATTGTACAAAATCAAATTAAAACATACTTGTCTGCGAACGTGTTACTTCCTGTACATCAATCTGGTTTTTGTGCAGGACATAGTACAACTACAGCATTATTAAACTTACTTGATAATATATTACAGGCCCGTGATAACAAACTTGCTATAGCTTTGATTTCGCTAGATTTTTCCAAAGCTTTCGACACCATTGATCATAATTTATTATGTATTAAGTTGGCTTATTATGGTTTTGATGCCAAATCAGTACGCTTTTTTGAATCATATCTATATAATCATCACCAACAAGTATCTGTTGCCCAGCAAACATCCGCTGCGCAATTAGTTACTTCGGGTGTTCCGCAGGGTTCCATCCTTGGTCCACTGTTATTTTTATTATACACTGCGGATATTTTGAGTTTTATTCAACATTCACATATTCAATCATATGCAGATGACACACTGGTATTACACTCCTTCCAACCATCTGAAACTCAATTGGCATCACTTAAAATTAATCAAGATCTAAATTCAATCTGTACTTATGCAGCAAAACATAATTTAAAATTAAACCCTAATAAAAGTGTAGTTATGTTATTTTGTTCCGATAATAAGCGGATGGATATAAAAAATGAATTAAAACTAAAAATAGACAATACTTTGCTGATGTTTTCTCAGAATTCAAAAATACTAGGAGTAATATTTGATGAAAAACTACGATTTTATTCTCACATTTCTAAATTAACTCAAAAAAGTCTATATTAAAATGAAAGTCTTATATGCAAACAGATATATAATGAATTACAAACTTAGAAAAAAACTGTGTGAATCCTTAATCATACCTGTGTTTGATTATTGTGACATTGTATACTTTCCCTGCTTAGATGTGCTTACTCAAAACCGTATACAAAGGGTACAAAATCTCTGTTGTCGATTTATATACAATCTGCGGACATTTGACCATGTAACTCATAAATTTACAGAGCTTAAATGGCTAAAAATGGCAGATCATGCTAAATATCATTATTTAACATTTATTCATAGACTGCTGTTGACCTCCACTCCAGATTACCTTAGGGAAAAACGTGTGTCCAGAAGTTCTATTCACAATGTTAACATCAGGTTTAATAACATGTTCACAATGCCCCAACATAACACAGCCATTTTTCAAAGATCATTTTCATACAATGCAGTAAAATTGTACAATGGTATATCAGAAAACTTTAAATTAATGTCACTGCAGCAATTTAAAATCTCTTTAAAAAATGAATTATTAAATGGACGAATAAATAAATAAAAGTAACGTTATTTTTATGTGAAAAATTTCTTTAGTTTTAAATTTTTATTTTGTTTATACATGTAATAAAATAGATATAGGTTTATTTTCCGAACGCACTGCATATTACAAATTTACAGATGTTATTAGTTTAGGAAATAACGTAAAATAATCTATAGTTTTAAGATTAGTTTAAATCTGTTAAATAATGCCTCTGTTTTTTACATTGACATCCTTAAAATGCGCGGTTAAGTGTAAGAATAGCCTTGGCTAAACTTCGCCGAGCATTCCCCAACATCTAAAACATATTATTATTGTAAATACAATCTTTTTTTGTATTTCACTATTAATAAAGACGTTTTTTATTATTATTATTATTATTATTATTATTGCCCCACCCTGTACATTATAAATAACAACGGGGTCAGAATTGACCCTTGAGGTGCACCGTGTGTTACATTACGATAATTTGAAACGTCATCATTTATAATCACACACTGCTTCCTGTCAGAAATGATTTTTTTTTGCTAAATTTATAGTAGTTTTATTAAAGCCGTAATAATTGAGTTTCGTACGTAACATTTTGTGGTTCATGGTATCAAGTGCTTTACTGTAATCTAGAGTGACTAATTAGAAACATCCGGAGAGAAATCTAACACATACCTTTGTTAAATTTGATGAAAAAATGTATGGAAACTGGTTCTCCAGTTAATGAAAAACATAATCGGACTCGTATTGTAACAAATGAAGCCGCCATATAACTATATTAATTGGAACATTTGTCATTGGACAATGCATTAAGCACTAGACAGTGGTCTGAAATGTCGGATGGAGGCTAAACTAGTGTTGGAAAATTAATAAATATCATCCCTACCGGATACATCTCGTGTAAGAATTTAATGAAGATTATGGTGATCATAGTTTACAGTTGTATAAGGAAAGTTTTAAATAGACCAACCTCTGTATGTCTAGAAATTAAAGTAGAATAATTACACTTTAGTGTTTATATAGTAATGAAACTCAACTGAGACATGTCTTGAAATATACCTGTGATGGGCATAGACAATAATCATTGTTTATCAATTATCATTACACAGAGGTGTTATGCTTGTGTCTAAATTATCTAAAAAAAACAACGTCGCACAGTGCGACAACTTGATATTATTCAAAGAATAAATTCACTTGCAATGAAAATGTGTCATTATTAGCGTAGGAGGAACTTAATTTGTTTTTAAATTATTTCATTGACCCTAAGGGGTATTTCCACTATATAATTTCAATTATTCTGTTCTCTGAAGCCATTAATGTTTATTACATTAAGGTTTACAAGTTTGGTTACTTTGGATTCTTTAAATGTGCTGGCTACCCTGATGAAGCAATGCAGGCGGAAACACGTGTCGGTAGATAATTTAAAGTTTTTTAAAGTGACTGTCAACTGGTGAGTACCTTGTGTTTTATTTATTTTTGGTTTTACTGGACAGAATAGTTGAAATTAAAAATAACATTATTGAGTCAGTAGTACTGAACATAATGTTGCATATTATCTCTTTTGTAATCCAAGTTTCAGCGTTTTGGCAAATAGCCGGGAAAATAATTGTTTAAAAAGATATATGTTATACTTATCTGTGATAAGATTTGTAAAGGTTAGTAAATAATAATTAATAAAAAATTTTCAGTTAATATTATTTTTCATTCCACTCTATATTTTAACTTTTATCAAGAAGAGGAACTTAATTTGTTTTTAAATTATAGACATAAAATGTTTTTTTAAGATACACTGTCTCCATGTCGATTCTGACAGAATGAAAGTAGGTGTTAAATTTTACTTCTTATAGTCACGATGCGACGATTTAAAAAAGTATATCTGGGCGAAGAAAAAAATATAGAAATTGTGAATTAAAGAGAAAAATGTAGATGAAATTTCATTTATATAAAATAAATTTTACTAAAATAGTTATAAATCAAAGATTCACTTGTGGACGTTGTACATTTTCACTAACTGGCTCCATAATATATGTAAAAGATGACTAAGGTATGGTATAGTATATCCAAAGTCAGTTGAAACGCTATAAAAACACCGACAAAGGAATTTAAATGCCCGACAAAGGTATTTACTAATTTAATGGATAAAATCCTTTGTCGGCGTTTTTATAGTGTTTCAACTGACTTTGGAAATACTATAACACTGGCGGTTCTTCTATGCACAATACTATTCAAATATCTAGATCGCAGGATTTCGTATCCCCTCCGAGCACCGAACCTCTACATTCATATTCATTACATTATTCATTTATAGAATTTAAAAATCTTGGGTCAATCCACAACTTGTCCTCAAAGCTAGCTACGGACCGAATTTACAACGAATTAAAGTGAAATAGACTTATGCGCGAATCGTCAGAAAACAAAAGTTTTTTTTCACAATGAAACTCGAGTCCCCTTCGGGTCGGTCTGACGTCATAGCTCTACAACAACCACCCAACAACCCCAATGACCAGGAGCTGAAGCCTTCTTCAGCGACGACAATGACCATAAGCTCTTCAACGGCCACCTCGCTTCTTGGACGCTCTCGATGGACAAATGCCATCAAGCTCACTTCCATTCCCGCATTCCCTTTGCATATCTACTGACAGAAAACACTGGCAGGGGAAAATATCCCTGACACATTTTACGGAAACGGTAACGCACGAAGGCACGAAGTTCAGTAGAGCAGTCTTAATGCTGACTAGGTACGCGTTGGTCGGTAAATTCTGTCGCGTTGTTTTTAATGTTTTTATTTGTGAACATTTTATTAGTAAATCTCTACTTGTCGTGAAATTAAGTGAAACAGTGTTTTTGGTGTTTACTATTAAATATGAGTGTTGTACAAAATATATTAAAACTGAAAGATGGACATAAGTTGGGTTATAAAGACCGAGTGAAATTCAAAGGTGGTGGCCGTCCAAAACCTAATATGACGATAAAGCAAACATCTCTTGATAAGAAAAAAGAAGTTCAATTCAAAATGAACTTTTAGATTCGATACTGGTGATTATTCACGAAGCAATAAAATCTGAAATTAATCAATCTGACTTCATTGCAGTTCAAGTGGATGAAACCACAGATAGTTCCAATAAAGTACAAGTAGTTTTTGTGTTTAGATACGTTTTAGACGGTGTTGTATGTGAGAGATTTTGGAAATTTATTCAGCCTCAAGGAACGACATCGCAGCATTTGACAGATGTAATTTTAAAAGAGTTATAGAATGTCTGAAAAATTGATAGCACAAAGTTACGATGGAGCATCAGTAATGGGTGGTGCTTTTGGAGGTGTACAAGCCAAAATTAAAAAAAGTTATCCTTCAGCCAATTTTATTCATTGTTACGCTCATCAACTAAATTTAATTTTACAAAAAGCATCAAGTCAGGATAAAAGCATAAAATTTTTTTTGCTAATTTCCATAGTTTTTCTTCATTCTCTGGAAAATAGCCAAAAAAGAACAGCCGTGTTAGATAATGTTGTTAAGGTGAGATTACCTAAAGCGGCTCCAATACGATGGAATTTTAATACAAAGTGCATAGAGACTCTTTATACCTATCGAACAGAATTATTAGATTGTTTAGCAAAAATCATTGATAATGAATCAGAAAACAACACTAAACCAAGCTATTGGTTTAAAAAATCTACTTAAAAAATGAACATTTTCTTTACTGGTTAAATTTTTTTCATTTAGTTATGCCTCATTGCGATATATTGTTCAATCAATTACAAAAATGTAATATCGATGTCATAACAGTAAATAAGTGTATTGGCGTTTTTAATAGTAAAATTGAAGACATCAGAAATCAAATTTTGAATAACTATTTGGAGGATACATCCATGCAGTCTGCCCAGAGATGTAAAACGGAAGAATCAAAAAGGAGAATTTCATTAGAAGTTTGTGATATAATTACATCTGAGATCAAAAACAGGTTTGGCTTCAGTAATCATTTAGCAGTGTCTCAGTTATTTAACGCAGATCGATTTAAAGATTATAAAAAAAAGCTTTCCTCAAGATATGTTTAAATTAGTTAAAACGGAGTATCCAGTCATAAATCATTTGAAGTATTATATAGCCGAGAAGAGTTTTCCAATAGTGAAGGTGCAGTTGCTTTGTTACAACTTTTTATTAACAATAATTTGTGCAATACTTTTTCTGAAAGTGTCAAACTGTTAAAAATCTTGTGTACTCTCCCTATGACTACCGTCGAAAGTGAACGTAATTTTTCCACCTTAAAAAGAATAAAGACATTTTTAAGAAATACCATGGGTCAGGAAAGGTTATCTTCTTTAGCCATGCTTACCATAGAAAGGGCATTAATAAAGAAGATAAAAGACTTTAATGAAAAAGTAATTGACCACTTTGCATCTCAAAAAGGCCGAAGGATCGACTTGGAATTTAAATCACTTTAAAAGGTGGGTAATACAGGAAACTTTTCTAATTGACCTCCCTATGTCTTGACCCACGAACTACCACTGATAGCAGTACTGATGTCTGGTCTACCCAGTACTGGTAGTTAATAATACAGCTGCGTTATGTCAGTGGTTGAAAGCCAAAATCGCAAGAGAGGATCTGAACTCCTGATGATGTTACATACCATACTACTCTGCTCTGCGTACATTCCAGGTTCAAGAATCTTCGGCCCTCCGTTGACATAGGAGTATACAAGAGAAATGAACGATCTAGGAAAAGTGCTTCTGTGAATAATCATCATCTTGCTGTTATCTCTGTTATACATATTTGTTCTAGTCTTGATTCTAGTTCACAAATTTATAACAACATAACATCGCCACGTACAAAGTTGAACTGTTTTCTTCCTTCGGCATAAAATTTTCAGGAAGTCTCAACATTTGAGTAATTATTTTAAAGTAAACTCAGGGGCGGTCGGTCCATGGAAGCAAGGGAAGCGGTGCTTCCCTTGGGATTATTAAAAAACAAACACATAATTAGGACCTAATTATTATTTATTACATATATTAATCATTAAAATTTACTTTTACCCAATTTCAATAGACACGGCCTGCATTTCAACAGCTGAGATAATATTGCACGCTAAAACCGTAACGATGACGCACTCGATTAATCGAGCCAACACGAACTCGCGCGACTTCGATATAACTGATAAAGCAACTTCTTGAAATGCATCCCATCCACACTTCATAATCTTGATATCTGAGCCGTATAGATAATGCGTCATGTTTTATAGATTTTAATATCGATTTTAATATTATATATACTTAATATTAATCTTCCTAGTATTATTCTCAACTTTTGTGCTATATTTGTAAAAACTTGTTTGGTGTTTCTAAACCTGTGGTGTGGCGACAAGTGATTTTTAAAACGTTGAACATTAGTGCGCGTATAAGCAGTTTTAGAATTGCTTATTCAATATGGAAGCTGGTCCTAGCACTGTGGAAAATATTATTTGCGTTTGTATGGTGTGCAATTTGTTGAAAAAGGGATTTTCAACATATTCGTTTCAAGATAAACTGGATATTATCAGAAACGGAGACCAACACTTGATTTAAAACTTTTAAAAACGAAAGTTAAATCATGCTATAGGTATTTTAATATTGAAATGTACAGTGCTAATCAGTGGTTAACGGGTTGTGAAAATTTGTGTAAATTGTTTTGTTGGCCATGTGTACTTTTCACAAATGAAAAAGGTGTTTGGAATAAAAATGGCTTTTCAGATTTAAGCAACATTCACAAAGTGACAAAGAGGCATGGTAAGTGTGCAACTCATTTGCGAGCGGTTCTAAAAAAAAAACATTTGGAAAATCACGAATTGAGCATTCATTTGATAAGCAGTTGAAAGAAAGTGACCGTAAGCATAGTGAACTTATAAAAAAAATCGAGAAGTGTTGAAAAGACTTATTGACATTGTTTGTTTTCTCGGCGAAAATGAACTTAGTTTTAGAGGTCGTACTGAATCTTGGAGCGTTGCTAATAGGGGCAATTTCATCAATTTAGTTGATTTATTAGCAAAATACGATACAATTTTAAGTAACCATCTGGAACACTCCACGGTATTTCGCGGTATATCAAATCATATTCAAAATGATTTGATTCAGTCGATAAGCAATATTGTTTTAAAAAAGATCAAGCAAGAAATAAAAAAGCTCCTTTTGTTGCAATTATGTTAGATGAAACAACCGATATTACGAATATTAGTCAGTTGCCAATCGTAGTACGATACATAAATCCAATTGGGAGAGTCCAAGAGCGCTTTTTAGGATTTTTAGACGTAACAACGCAGAGAACGGCTGCAGCTTTATATGCTATAGTTTGTCAGATAGTCGATGATCTACAGTGTGGTGCTAAATTTATCGCCCAAAGTTATGATGGGGTCGCTGTAATGGCTGGGGGGCCTGCAGGCCAAAGTAAAAGAGACTTTTCAGAATGCAATATTTGTACATTGTTTTGTGCATCGATTAAATTTAGTTCTTGCTCAATCTGCAGCGTGTCTTAAAGAGTGCAAAGTATTTCTTTCATGTATTAGTGGAATGGCTGCCTATTTTTCAAAATCATCAAAACGGACACGAGCTTTAGATTTGGAAGTACAGAAGAGACTATCCAGAGTTGCTCCAACACGATGGAATTACAATGGGAGGCTAGTACAAACTGTATCTGAATATCGACAGCCTCTAATTGATTTATATGAAAATATTTTACAAAGCGAAGATGATTGGGAAACTGAGACTTTGAATGGATCTAGAGGTTACTTAGATTCATTGAAAGAGACTTTGATTTTAATTTTTTGTTAAATATTTTCTCCGAAATATTCCCATTTACTGACAACTTATTCAATATTTTGCAAACTAAATCAAATGAGGTTAGATTTTATGTAAAGAAAATTGAAGAATTCAAAAAATTTGATTTGTAACAAAAGAAATGAATTTGAAAAGTTCTGGGAAAAAACTAGTAATGACAGTTTAGAGCCGCAAAGAAAAAGAATACGAACTGAATTTATAGTGGATCGTAGAGTTCTACGAATATGAAGTTTCATATCGGACTTTTTATCGAAAGTTTGGACAATATCACTAGGCAACTAAATAATAGATTTAAAAATTTTAGTGATATACAATTTTTAAATTGTGTAATTTTAATAAATTTAAAAATAAACAGTTTCTACAAAACATTTACTACTTGTTTGATTGGAACTTTCAGTTATTTATACTACAGAAGATATTAGTCAGAAATATAACGCCAACGAACTGATTATCTTTATAAAAGAAAATAGTTTGGATCAGGCCTACTCTGAAGTGTTGAAATTGTGTAAGTTAATGTTGACGATACCTGCAACTAGTGCTTCGGTTGAACGCAGTTTTTCGACCTTAAAAAAGAATAACAACTTTTTCAAGAAATTCAACCAGTGAAGAGCGGTTTTCAAAATTGTCCCTGTTGACAATAGAAAGTGACTTTGTGAAGGAGATGTCACAAAATTCAAACTTTTACGACGAAGTTATTTCCGACTTCGCAAAAAAGGAGAGGCGGATTAAACTACATTATAAATAGGTAGGTATGTACAATGTACATGTTAACTACTTAACTAGCCGGCTCGATTCATAGTTGGCTAGAGAGTGCACGATGGCAAGTGTGACTGAACAAACTCTCTATTTCGCTGCGGGTTCGATCCCCGCCACCGGCACTGGCAATGTCGGTGGGTATGGTTGTGTGTCTGCGTTTTTTTCATAAGCGTAACCCTCGCCCGTGCAGCTTCGGCTTTGGAATCGGGGGTTGTCTAATTTTTGTGGTGTTTTTATGTTTTATGTTTATTGAGGAGTGGCGGTCCTACAAGTGTACTTTTTTTCTAGATATCATAACTTTGCGTCTTTCGACATTTGCTTTAAAATGATTACACCGAAGCCATGCCCCTTTTCTTAAAAAAAAATTTTGCCTCGCTTCGCTCGGGGCTCGCACTACCCATCGTCCTATATCACAAACTGCTTCCCCTGTATCAAAACTCACCGCACGCCCCTAAGTAAACTAAATGTACGCAGTCGGCGACGTCCGAGTGTAGTTATTAAAACTGAATAAGCAGTAATTTGTAATTATGACGAAAATTTATTTTAAAAAGACAGAATGTGTCTCTCGTGAATTATGAATGCTAAGTTGATATCATTTTTACGATTACAGCTTCTGCTGACATTGCAAAGCATAGTTTATAAATATATGTGACTGCGGTTACCAACGCAGATTTAGCTCATTGTTTGAACCATACATTGCTTGTTAATTTAAATACTAATAATAAAGTTGGTTATTTTTCGAAATTATTTGCTTTTTAAAAACGAAGTATTTAACATCAAATACGTAAATGGCGCAGTCGGTAGGATGAGCAAAGGTATTTTACGGAAAAATATCGTGAATCTCAATTCTTTATTGCTCAAAAGTTTAGAAAAGTGAAAGTTCGAGTTCCAGCCCAGCAGTGACGAATCTCCAGACGGACAGACAACGCAAACCATCGAGGTAAGTCGAGTTTAATCCTTCTGTTTCTTTCCAAGTTTCTAAAAATCATTTTAGATTCTCTCCGGAAAAAAGTAGCTATTAGGCCGTTCATTGTGAACAACTACAAGGTTTTATTTAACAAAAATAATTATCCTGTAGAGTATCAATCTAGATACACGTAATTTTAAGAGAAACATATTTTTCATTTGTTTTCGACTGAAAAAAAAATACTATTCAGTTTAAAATATTTATTTGAAGAAAAAAAATTTCTTCAATTTTTATAATTCAACTAATACGTTCTCATAGTCTAGTGATTATTATAAGACTTGCTTATAATAATTGATACGTGGTCAGATTCCAGTATCCATCATAACGACAGGAATAAAAACAACTTTAGCTTAGTGGCAATTGATAGACTTTCTACAATTGTTAGTGTGTGGTCAGATTCCAGCACTCATCCTAAGAACAGATATTTTTAGTGACAAATATAAGATTTGCTTATATTTGTAGGTAAGTGGTCAGATTCCATTACCCTTCGTAACATATAGGTATTTTATTCATACTCGCATATCAATAATTCTAGCTTAGTGGCAATTGATAGACTTTCTACAATTGTTAGTGTGTGGTCAGATTCCAACACTCATCATAAGAACAGGCATTTAGTGACAAATATAAGATTTGCTTATATTTGTAGGTAAGTGGTCAGATTCCATTACCCTTCGTAACATATAGGTATTTTTGTTCATACTTGCATAAAAAAAAATGGACTCATCTTTATACAGAATTTACTCAGACAATATTCCTCTTTTTAATGGAGATAAACATCTCTTAACACCATTCATAAGAGCTTGTGAGGACCTAGTGTCCACATTTCAAAATTTAAGAGAGCTTAATAACCCAATTAATAAATGTGTAGTAAATACAATAGTTTCACGCCTCAGAGGGAACGCTTCAGAAATTATTGGCCCCAGACATGAATTAAACACCTGGCCCTTGATTAAACAAATACTGACGCAAACTTTCTCAGACGGACGTAGCGAGGACACCCTACTTAATGACCTTATGTCCACCACCCTGAATAAAAATGAAAATCTAATAGAATTTGGCTTAAGGTTACAGACTCTTAGAAGTCTACTAGTTGCAAAATTAAACGAAATTGGTGAGAATATTGAGACCAAAAGAATAAAAATCGAATACTATGAAAAAATTGCTTTAAAAACGTACATTAATAATTTATCCGGAAATACACAAATAATTGTTAAATGTAAAAACCCAAATAGCATTGAACAAGCCATAGGCTATGTCAGAGAAGAAGAAGCTGATTTAGAATTTAGAAGTCGTATGCAGAAAAAACAAGTAAATTCACAATTTTTAAAACCAAATTTTCCAAATTTACAAAATCAAAATTATAAAATGCCAATTGGAAATTTCCAAAATAATTATCAGAAACCTGTATTTCCCAGCCAACCGATAAATATTCAGCCGAGATTTATTCCCCAACATTTCCCAACAAACTCGCAAACATTTAGACAAAACACAAATAACAGTAATGTATTCAGACAAAATCAATTTAGACAATACCAACCAACACCAATGTCCACACAAAGCCGACAATCTTCTACACAAAGACAACAAAATAACTTCTCCCAACAAAGACCTTTGAATGCACAACAAATTCAAAGTAAATTTCCGTGGTTTCAACCTAAACCAACCCCCAAATATATAGCTGAAGAATTAAATAATATTTCCTCAGAAGATCCTTTCTATTTTAATGACGAAATGAAAGAACGATTTAATGAGTACCCTCCAGACATGTATCCAGAATTATACACGGACAATTTCTTAAATTTTATGCAAAATCCGGACAGCGAACAGATAAATAATGACGATGAAAATTTTCACAGTACTTCGAATACAGAGGACCAGATATAGCCCTTAACGCATATGTAAACGCGTTGCCGTATATTCAAATAAATAAACCCAATATAAAATTACTAATAGATACAGGTTGTAATGTCTCAATGTTAAGACCTAGTATTGCCGAACTATATTTCCCAGAATACATATACAAAGCCCCTTCGGTATTAAAAACACCAATGGGAAATCGCGAAGTTATATGCAAAGCATTAATTCCTGCATTTGAGGAATTTCAAACTAAAGGTAACATAGAATTCACTTTGTTCCCATTTTCTGACTATTTTGACGGCATCATTGGACTAGACGAGTTACGAAATCTCAAGTTAACAATGGATTTTACAAACCAGGTACTATTTAACGATACAGTACAAATACCATTTCATTACAGAGATCAAAATTCACAAAACAAATATAAAATAGAAATTCCACCTCGCGAATGCCTAGAACGACCATTCCCAGTAAATATACCTTATGGAGAAATACTAATACCCGAAACTAATATTAATGGATTTTATATCCCTGAAACCCTTACGGTTGCAGAAAATTACCATGCTAGATTCGAAATACAAAATGTTACAGACAAAACTATATGTCTAGAATTTAACCGACCTTTTAAAGCCCAACAGCTACAAGGTGACCAATTTGACTTTTATCACATTGAAAACTTTATGCCCAATTATCAGACAAATACAAAGAATACAGACATGTTAAATAATATCAGAATAGACCACATGAATGAAGAAGAGAAAAATGCCATCTTAAAATTAATTTCAAACTTCCCCGACATTTTTCATAATGACGACTCTAAACTAACATTTACAAATACAGTAAAACACCAAATAAAAACGACGGACGAATTACCGATTCACACTAAAACCTATAGGTTCCCTTTTTGTCACAAAGAAGAAGTAAATAGACAGATAAATAAAATGCTTAATGACGGAGTAATTAGACATAGTCAATCCCCCTGGTCAAGTCCGATATGGATTGTATCAAAAAAAAGCGGACGCCTCCGGCAAGAAAAAATGGCGTATAGTTGTAGATTATAGGAAGATAAACGACAAGACTATTGACGATCGCTACCCGATACCTAACATCGAAGACATCCTAGACAAACTCGGGAAGTGTAATTACTTTACCACATTAGACTTAGCGAGCGGTTTCCATCAAATAGAAATGGACCCTCAGTCCGTACAAAAAACCGCATTCAACGTAGAGCACGGGCACTACGAGTACCTTCGTATGCCTTTTGGGCTAAAAAACGCCCCAGCCACTTTCCAAAGGGTCATGGACCACGTATTAAAAGATTTACAAAACCGCATATGCCTAGTCTATATGGATGATATTATTATCTTTTCAACCAGCCTTCAAGAACACATATCAAATCTAAAACAAGTTTTTCAAAAACTAAGAGACGCGAAATTAAAAATCCAACTAGACAAGTCAGAGTTTTTAAGACAAAATGTCGAGTTTTTAGGGCACGTAATTACGCCGGAAGGAATTAGGCCTAATCCGAATAAAATAAAAGCCATTTCAAAATTCCCATTACCAAACACAGCAAAAGAAATAAAATCTTTTTTTAGGACTATTAGGATTTTACCGCAAGTTTATAAAAGACTTCGCAAAAATTACAAAGCCGCTAACGAAGTGTTTAAAGAAAGGTACTAAAATAATACATGACAATGAGTTTAGAAATGCATTCGAACTTTGTAAAACAATTCTGACCAATGAACCCCTGTTACAATACCCGGACTTCGAAAAGCCCTTTATTTTAACTAGTGACGCTTCAAACTACGCCATAGGAGCCGTTTTATCCCAGGGCCCGATAGGAAAAGATAGACCAATTGCTTACGCAAGTCGCACGCTTAATGACGCCGAACAAAATTATAGCACCATAGAGAAGGAACTACTAAGTATCGTAAATTTTACAAAATACTTCCGTCCGTATCTATTCGGACGTAAGTTCACCATCATCACGGACCATAAACCACTCCAATGGGTAAATAACCTTAAAGAACCTAACTCTAGATTAATGCGCTGGCGCTTAAAACTCATGGAATATGATTACGAAATTATGTATAAAAAAGGCAGCGAAAATAAAGTTGCAGACGCCCTATCGCGTATAGAAATACACCCGATCGAAACACAATCAATGATAGGTAACGCGGACGCTAGCGAAAACAGAATAACCGATGATTTTCCCGACATAGCTTTGGACGATTTAATAACATTAGAAAATTCACCTATTGAACAATTAGACACAAATCCAGAGACAACAAACAAAAAAATAAACATAATTTCAGACGTCATAATAAAACAGAAAAACCCTTCAAATGAAACAGTACATTCCTCCCAATCGAACCCCACACTAAATATACCCATAACCGAACAACCGATAAATGGATTTAGGAACCAGATCATACTAAACGTAACAAGAGACTTAATAAAACCAAAAATTAAGCTTGAAAAACCTTTTAATGTTAAAGATCGAATAAAAGTGACATTGCCCATTCAAAATTTCGAAGAACATCTAGTAGAAACGTTTAAAAATTATATTAAACCAAATAAAACTTATGGCCTACTAATACAATCAAATTTTGTACACAATGTCATAATCAATTTACAAAAATACTTTAACGATAAAGCATACAAACTTATTCAAACAAACAAAATAGTTAAAGAAATAGTTGACAAAGACGAACAATTGGAAACCATCCAAAATCACCATGAGACAAAAACCACACACAGAGGTATAACCGAAACAAAAACAGCGCTAACAAGAACTTATTATTGGCCCCAAATGACTAACCACATAACGAATTATATAAATAATTGTATAACTTGTCAATCAGTTAAGTACGAAAGACGACCCCCTAAATTTGAATTAAAACCGACCCCAATAGGCGAACACCCGTTCGAACATATTTATATTGACACTTTCTCAATAAGCGGACAAAAGTTCCTAATGGTAATTGACTCTTTCTCGAAGTTTGCACAAGCATACCCTATTCATCTTGTAACAACTGATATCTTAGATCAATTAATGATATTCTTTTCACATTACGGTATTCCCAAAAAACTAACCTGTGATCCAGGTACCGAATTCAAAAATAACCTATTTTCAGAGTTTTGCAAAAAACATAACATAGTATTACATCACGTCACAACCCGACATCCAAATAGTAATGCCCCAATTGAAAGACTACACTCCACACTCATAGAAGAATTACGAGCTTTAGAACTAGAAAGCCCAAGACAAAATATAAAACAATTAATGACCCTTGCAATATTAACATATAATAATACCATACATTCCTCTACACGCCTACAGCGACCTTTTCAAATCATAAAAGCAAACTTAGAGTTCGACACACCTTTTAACCTCTCGGAAAATAAAATAATGTCAGATTATATTGAAAACCAACAAAGAAATATGAAAGTTATGAACGAGTTTATAAATAAACAAAATAAAAAGGTAAAAGACTTAACCAGACAAAACCAAGACAGAACCGAATTCCCTGTATTTAAACCAGAAACTGAAGCTTTCTTACTTCAAAATATACGCAGAAAAATAGCCCCAAAATACAAAAAAATAATAATTAATAAAGACTTAGATAATAAAATAAAAACCAAGGATAATCGTATATATCATAAACAAGAAATTAAACCAATACGACTAAGATCTAAGGAAACATTATCTGTTTCAGATGTGGAAAATACTAGTATTCACTCTGCAAATGATGCCAGTACATCTACAAATTAAAATGACACCCTTAACTAATCCCCTAATACCCTTCTTAATCAGTAAAGCCAAGGTAACGAATCATAAACACTCTTTTATAAAATATATTGACTTAAATCTTTTTATCGACCCTCTGAAAGCTATCGAAACAAACGAAAGATCGATAGTACCAATGATCGACAAAAAGGATGAACTATATCCCTCAATAAACGAAATTCATAATCACTTAAACTATTTGAGAGACAAGGCCCAAAGAAAGTTAAACCAAATAAAACCCTCTTTCAACTTACGTACAAAACGAGGACTACTTAACATTGTAGGAAAAGGCTCCAAATGGGCCTTTGGTTTATTAGACCGCGGAAAGATACGACAGTGCAATTAACGCCTTAGACAAAAATCAAAAAAAAGTTACACCATGATCTTGAAAACTATATTACAATAACAAAAAGTTTTATGAATGAGAGTAAAGAGACACTAAACAAGGTAATAAGTAATCAGGTCGTAATCAACAAAAAGATGAGAACATTGGAAAGCAATTTGAATAAATATACATTGTTCCTAAATATTCAAAATTATCTAGACGTAATGATAATTGATTGCCAGAATATAATTGAAATATTGGATACACTCGAAAACTCAATATTATTTGCCAAACTAGGGATAATACATAATAACCTATTGCCCCTAAATGAAATAAAACAAATGAAAAATGTTATACAGGAAATCTATAAAAATGGATTACCTACATTTAAGTTCGAACAATCTTATTTAGAAATTATAAAAGTAGAAATTCATTACATACTAGACAAATTATGTTTCGTCTTCCACATACCTATAACGGACGAGAATCTCTATGATTATTATCACTTATTCCCGATCCCCGTTAACAATAAAATCATTGTACCCCCAAAACCATACATCCTGATAAACTCGACAAACCATTACTACTCCAGAGATCCATGCCCAATGGTTGAGGACCTGTGCGTGTACTTTGTACAACAACCACCTTTCCAGGATGATTGTATCCCACATGTACTTAGAGGAAATCAACTTAATAACTGCCCCACTATTCAGGTGCATAAAATCACATCCACCATAGTCGAACCAGTGGACGACGCCCACATTATAATAATACCTGCAAACAAAACAAAGGTACAGAAATTATGCCCCGAAAGTGAATTTGCCGAAATAAACGAACCACATCTAATCTACCTACCACAAAGCTGTTCGGTTCATATAAATAATTACAACTTCGAAAATAATGCCATTTCCATCCAAGGAAAACCCATCGAACTCCTACCTATTAGAACAATAAAAATGTTATCACACAACGAGTTGCCCATGGTACTACAGGAAGTACATACCGATAAATTAGACGATATTTATCGCGTTGCCAAAACCACTCACCTTCAGGACTTAGAAGAAATTCAAAATCTTGGAACTAATGATATCTTACTTTATATTTGTATAACTTTAATTATTATCATATTATTATATATATTATACAGGTACTTATCAAAAAATAAAGATAAGATTACCCAGTTATTTGTAACGCATAATTCGAAAAATGATATCAAACACGAAAACAAACCTACCCCTTTGTTTTCATTTTAGGGATGGACGAATTATGAATGCTAAGTTGATATCATTTTTACGATTACAGCTTCTGCTGACATTGCAAAGCATAGTTTATAAATATATGTGACTGCGGTTACCAACGCAGATTTAGCTCATTGTTTGAACCATACATTGCTTGTTAATTTAAATACTAATAATAAAGTTGGTTATTTTTCGAAATTATTTGCTTTTTAAAAACGAAGTATTTAACATCAAATACAAAAAAAAAACCAGATGTATAGATTTAAAATTTTCTCTTTTTATAATTTTTCTTTTTTTTATTTTTATTTGGGAAAAAAAAAAAAAAAAGGGGGGTTTTTTGGTGGGGGGGCCCCTTTTTTTTTTTTAAAAAATATTTGGGAAAAATTTCTCCCAGATTTTTTTTTTCCAAAAAAAAAAAAAAAAATTTTTTTGGTGGAGAGATATAAGAAAAAGTATTAAACATTTCTTTACAGTCGCTAAGAAATAGTAATTCTTTTAAATTATGTTGTCGAATGCAAATGGATTAATGTTATAAACAGTTTCTCTGATATACGAACCTTTTTCAGTGGACACTTCATGGGTGGTTTGAAAAGTGTGACAAATTCAGACCATGGTTTATTCTCTGCGTTCAGTATGTTACAAAAATGATTTACTTTTATTGTGGTGTAAGTCTCACAGGAATCTAATGCGTCTCTGCTCCTACATCTGCTTAAAGATAAACGTAACTGAAAGAGGAATATCAGTTATTTAATATTTTATTTATTTATTTTTGATGAAAATCCATAGGTTAAGTGTAGAACAATTTTGGAGAAGTTTATGAGACCACCTTTGATATGGTGCTCTTACTTATATTAAAACTTACCTATGAAGGTGGATAATAAACAAATCCTACCTTTAAACCATTTTTGACGGGTTTGCTAATATGTGCTTTCAAAGAAACATGAAAAGTTCGGTTTACATTAATTAATTGAATGTCGGTATATTGTATTGTGGCATTTTCCAATCCTCGACATGTTCCTTTAAACTGATATATCCTTACAGTTTTAGGTCGCTAAAAATTAATTAAATTAATTTAATTCAAATTAAAACATAAACATTTACAAACATATCCAGTTCTGAATTAGCTTTTACAAATAGTAAAATCCATAGAAAAAATCCTAACTTCATTGTGCTATTATGTACTAAATTAATAAAAATACACGATGCATGTATTTATCAAATTTGATTCGGTATCAGGACATGTCATCATGGAATATGGATTAATTAAAATATTAAAGTAATTTTGTCCTTCCTAAATGAAACCATACTACAAATTATATAATTAAAAATTGAATTAATTTAGAACACAGGAAATATACCTATTAAAATTATGTGTTCGTGTTAAACAATGCATACAAAAGCGAATCTTAAATCGTCAAATGACAATTAACTAATCGTTAAAAGATCACTATTAGTACAAAAAATAATAAAAATACACAACAATCAGTGTGTCAAATCAAATGTATCCACTAATTTCGAAAGAGAAACAAGAGTCGCCCGACTGCGTGTCGTTTTCATTTCGGCATACTTATTCATGTTTTTCATAATAGATCAGGGCCCGCTTTAGAGGAAAGGCAACCCGGACCACTGTCCGGGGCGGCGAACCTGAGGGCGGCATTTTCACCCCCTGAATGCGAACCAAATATTGATAAATTAATTATTCTCAATATAAATTTTACACTACTTTTTTCTAAAACTAAGTACTATGCAATTTACATTTGAGACGCTCGGAAGAAAAAAGGTTCAAGTGCACTTTTTATAGTATACTGAGATAATTAGCTTTAAAATTAACTTACATTTGAAAATTCCAGGGAAAAATTTGTAAAACGGTATTATTATTGTAATTTTGTATACAGGCATAGAAATATCACTAAGAAGAAAATTTTGTAATTTTTTATTTTGGACCACTCTTTTAAAAAAAAAATGTACTTGAACCATTATGCTTTTTTCAGAAATATTGGTGGTAAAATGATTCAATTACAAATACTGTACTACAAAAACTTTATTTCCAAAAATTAAACAATTTTGTTATTCGTAATCCAAATCTATTAAACCGTTGCCATCGTTGTCAATATTTTCATCATCATCTGGATCTAGTGTCGACTGGGAATGGTCCAGATTAGAGGGTCCAGGCTGGGTTTCTTTTTGGTCCAATGCTTGATTCTTTTTTCTTTTTTTGTTTTCTGCTATCACATCATGTTTAATACTCTTATAAAAGTTGTGGTTAACCGGTGGAATGTATTCCAACCAGGTTAGTAAGTTTTTGTACTTGGCGGCTTTAATTTTTATTGAAGTTTCGTTCAAAGGTTTCAATATGGAAAACCTGAAAGACGGACGTCCAAGTTGTGAGGTTCCCATCGTGCAGCTCCAAAACTCAACATCATTATTGAGAGTACTTTTGTATCTAAACAACAGTTTTTCACTTTTAAAATAGGCAAACCAGCTAATTTCTCTCCACTTTAAGGGGTGGCCGTCAGTACACTGGTGATAAACTGTAAAAATCATCTATGGTCATATTATTCTCGAAAAAAGTTGGCTGATGTGCTTCTTATTACACTCTGACAATCTGCTGGTACAAAAACTTGAGGGATTTGTCTTTTCTTCTTTTCAATTAGACCAAAACTGCGGTCGCACTCCATGTACATGTGACCAGGCTCAAGGAACTTATGATGAATTTCTGTTATATTGGTTTTGCTTGAACAATAAAACTAAAGAGTTTTGAAATGTTTTTGTTTTTGTTCTGGCCACCGCAGGAAACACTGTACGCAATAATTTTTGTAACCGTTGGTGAAAGGCTCTGGACAAATTTAATTAAACATGAACCTATTTCGTTTGAATCTCTGGATGCAACAGTTTCGTCCCATACAAACATATGACTTTTTCCATTTAGTAAGTCAAATACACAAACGTTATAAGTCCATAGTTGACGAAGATAGAATACTTTTGAAGTCGTCAATAAAGGTGTTGGCAATGCTTGTTGCAAGTCAAAACATATGACCGCAGTATTTTTAGAATCATTTTTATTTTCGGAAATATCACTTTTCTTTGCATCTGTTGCTTTCTGAGTTTTTCTTTGGTGTATTTCTAAGTCACGCTTAGCTTGATGTATCACTTCTTCATCTCTAGAATGTTTCATTAGATTTTGAAAATTGTCACGACTGCATGTGTACACCGTAGGGCTTATGGAACCTCAAATTAAATTCTGTATTGAAAATAAATCTATAATACGACTCTTTTACTGGTACTTCTAGTTTTTCAACACAGAACTACTTGTACAGTTTGTACATCTTGCTTACGCTTAATTCACCTGAGAGATATTTAGTATTTGGATTATATTTCCGTGAATAATGGCTTTTATATCTCGGAAACATATTGATGTGGGAAATAACAAATTTCTTTGATGATTCCTTGATTTTGTTTGGAGGCTCCTTTTTTCCACACATGTCTGGTTCGGTTATACCAAGGTCTGTAGTTTTTTTACAAACGATTTGAAATCGACGCACAGAAATGTCAAAAGTGCGTAAAAAAATTGTTTACAAACTCGTTTCCCAACTAACGTTATAACGGTGCTGTAATTTTTTTTTTAAAGAAGCTGCAACTTTACGCCTCGTTGGTGTAATTTGTTTAATGCAAGAAGATAAAAATGAAGTTTGCAAATCGTAGGAAGAAAGTTCATAAAATTTCGTAAAGAGCTGTTGTCTTTGCGTCTCACTAATATTGTCATTGCAGTGAAATCGACAAACGTGAGTATATTCCTTTAGTTCCCTTGGTTTCCGTATTTTATTTTTTCGTTCAACATACATTTTTCCCTCTGTCCGCAATTTTTTTGCATTGCTGTCTCTCCACTCTTTTGGGCGTCGTTTTCTTTGCCTTGTTTTCGCCGGGGTCACATGTACATATTCATTTTCATTTTCAACCTCTGAATGTTCCACACTTTCGTTGATATCAGGAACATAATCGGAATCCTCGTCGGTTTGGTATGGATCAGATATTTCTGTAAAAAGCATAAAAACATTTTTAGAGTAACCTAACCTAACTTTTAGATTTTGAATCGTTTCTTCTAGAAAACTAATTTTTCTACAAAACTAATGCACTTACCACCGTTTTCGCTGTCAGCACTCATGTTACTCACAAAATAGCTATTCAAACTCAAGTAAAACACTGTTCTTTAAGGTAAAAAACAGTTGAGGAATTAGAAATAATCACAGAACACAGACTTAGGAAATAATACAAGTAAAATGGTTCAAGTGCACTTAAATCGTTTTACCATATTCTTTTTTAGTAAATATTTTCATAGGTTTTTCTACTTCACAAAGATGGCGCCTAGGGTAGTGAAATTTACTTGTACCATTTTACCTCTAAGTTGAGATAGCTTTTAGGTGTGGTATTTTGTACTTGGTTCATAATTTTTAAAAAGTGCACTTAAACCCTTTATGCTTCCGAGCCCCTCATTTGATCTTTGTGGTTTGTTATGTTTTAAAGCTAAAAAATATTAAAACACCTTTTTAAAAAAAGCATATTTATTTTTGAAATAAAACAAGACGTATAGTTAAAAGACGCGCATGACCCTACATGAACTTGTAGGCATATAGTTACTTGTTTAAAATAGGAACTGTGCAAAACATAACATGCATAGACATGTTTTCGCTCCTTGCTATATAAATAGTCATCTAAGCGCAATTGTGTTAATATTGCAAATGCGTCGGTGACGGTGATAACAAATCCTTGAAGTAAGTTTATAAATATTAAAAATATTTAACAGTTTAGTTCGGGATAGTGACTTTCGTGTGTTTTGTCAATTTCTAAAGGTAAATACTTCTGCAAATACCTATATTAAGTGATAACGAATTAGTTTCCAAAATATTTTCCACAATATATTATGTACTTATACATTTTTAAATAGTTCCTGTATGTTTGTTGTGACGGAATTTTATTAATTTATTTGGGATTTTCGCCTGGAAAAAAAGATAAACAAGAAATCCATCTTAAAAATTCAAACATTTTAGATAGGTATCTATTTTAAATATTTAATTTTTATATGTTCGTTGTGGTGATTCGCAATTTGTCCATTTTGTTGGGATCCACCACACTTAAAAAACATCTTTGAAAAAGTGCTAGGTGGCTTAATCTGTCCCACAGTTTAAAAAAATGAAATGCCTAGTTTTAATTACTAAAAGTATTAACTATTTTTTCCAAAAGGGGGGATTGAAAATTAGCCCGAAACGTTAAGAAATTCGTTTTTATATTTAAAAATAGTTTAAGCAGATAATTAAAACTAGGAGTTTTATTTTTCAAAACTGTGAAACAAACTAAGTCACTGACTAATTGGATTTGAAGATTTTTCCAGTTTTTATTTTTAGCAACGCCGTGGCTTATTTTAACTAGCGTATTTTGCATTGTTTAATTTGTTGTTTTAGAATGTCTGACACGCAAAGAAAATTGTCCGGCCATCAGTACATAAAGCGAAGGAGAGAGAAGGAAACCCAAAAGCAAAAACAATTATTTACAGGGTAGGTCCGGTAGTACCATTAGTACCAAAATAAATATCTCCAAAAATTCAGATAAAAAGGAAAACACGGAATCATCAGAGACTATTGGTGACCAAGAGCCATCAATACATGATATTTCTAAACCAACTTTGTCACCAAATGAAAGCAGCCTACCAACTGTCACCACCTTGGCACTTACAGAAGACACCCTGGCTAGCACTAGTAGCACTCTACCTTTACAAACTGACCCCACCCTACCACCCACGGAATGCACTGTACAACCTTTAGGTACAGATCCAGCATTGTGGCCCAAAAAATTAGGAGATGCCGAAAGAAGTTATTTAGTACGACAAGGTCTACCTAAACCATTGTTTATTACAAATTTCCTTATAATGGCACTGGTCGAAAATTTAGCGCAAATTACTATTCTCGAATTTTAAGAAATGGAGAGCAAGTTATAAGAGACCTAAAAAGAAAAGAGGAAGCCAAAACTCACACTATCTTAGAAAAAACATTCAAAACGAGATAATAGACTTGCTGCACGAAACTGCATATTATTGCTGAAATAAAAAAAAAACGAAATACTATTCCATAATATTAGATTGCACTCCTGACGTTAGTAAGGTGGAGCAATTGACTTCAAAAAACTGCGTATATTGCTTTTGCTGCAAAATTTATGGCCGTGTGTCAAGTTTCCTTTCAAAAGATAGTTTTAAAAGCTGAAAGCACATAGTTGAAACTTTAAAGGATCACGAAATTGCTAAAAATCATATTCAGACTCAAATATCCTGGCTAGAACGCAGTCAAAGGTTAAAGTGTTGTACAACTATAGATGCAGCTGCCCAAAAAGTTATTAACGCTGAAACGAATCACTGGTACGAGGTGCTTCTAAGGATTAAAGCAATTACTAAAATGCTCGGTAGAAGTTGTTTAGCTTTTCAAGGTACAAGCGACAAGCTGTTTAAGCACAATAACGGCAACTTTTTAAAAACAGTTGAATTGCTATCTGAATTTGACCCCGTCATGGAGGAACACGTGCGTAGAGTACTTAAAAAAGAGGAAACCAAAGTTCACTATCTTAGAAAACACATTCAAAACGAGATAATAGACTTGCTTTACGAAAGTGTAAAATCGCTTATTGCTGAAATAAAGAAAACGAAATACTATTCCATAATATTAGATTGCACTACTGACGTTACTAAGGTGGAGCAAATCAGCGACCTACTCTCTTAGGTCGCTGGAGCAAATGACCCTGATAATTAGATATGTTTCCATCAATATGTCTGATTCTGATTCAAACGATGTCGAAATAAAAATCTGCGAAAGCTTTTTAGGTTTCTTACCTGTAGAAAGATCTATAGGAAGACAACTGTATGAAATTATAATTGAAGAGCTTCATGAAATGGCACTTGATGTACAAGATATAAGAGGGCAGGGATATGATAACGGGGCTAACATGAGGGGCAACAATACAGGAGTGCAATCTCAAATTAGGAATTTAAATCCACGAGCATTCTACATTCCGTGTAGTAGCCACTCGCTCAATCTAATGGTAAATGATATGGCAAGATCATCCTTAGAAGCAGCCAATTTTTTTAATATGGTCCAAAAAAATATATTTATTTTTTCTTCTTCTACGATGGGCAATATTTTTAAAACGTGTCCAAGGATTAACATTAAAACCTTTGAGTGACACTCGATGGGAAAGCAGAATAGAAACTTTAACGCCCTTAAGATATCAACTTGGTGAAATATACGACGCTTTGCTAAGCATATCTCAATAAGCTTTGGGTTTGCTAAGTTGCATCAAACAATTTATATTTTTTTGTTCAATAGTCATATGGTATAAAATTTTAAACTATCCATAAGCAAGCTTACGCAAACAAACGATTTTGATTTGAAAAATGCACTTGATCTTCTAGAGAACTGCAAAAATTTCTTTAAAAATCTTCGATCAGATAAGTCTTTCAATGAAATTATTGTTGGCGCAAGAGAATTGGCTGATGAAATTAACATTGAAGCCAATTTTGAATCAACAACGCCGCCACACCGCGTAGTAAGAAAAAAGGCCAACTTTTCATATGATGCAAGGGACGAACCAATCGAGGATCCCAAAGAAAAATACAAAATAGAATTTTTCTTCTATACTATTGACCAAGCATTAAACGCACTAGATAGTCGATTTGAACAACTGAATGACCATTGTAACCATTTTCAATCTCTATATAATATATATGATTTGAAAACCATACCCAAAGAGACACTGATAAAGATTTGCAAAGATTTGGAAACTATTTTGTATGATGGTGAATCAGCTGACATTAACGGTCTAGAATTAGTAGAGGAAAGTTTGTGCACTTTTGGGCAAAAAAGAAAGTCCAAGTGATGGTCTTAAAATAATAACAATGCTAAATTTTGCTCCAAATCTTAGTATTGCCTTAAGAATACTACAGACTATTCCAATATCAGTAGCAAGTGGAGAAAGAAGTTTTTCCAAATTAAAATTAATCAAAACCTTTTTACGCTCAACTACTACGCACAATCGACTAAACGGCTTGGTTATTTTAGCAATTGAACATGAAATTGCTAATCAAATAAACTTAAAAGAGGTAATAAAAAAATTTGTAGAATTAAAAGGGAGAGAAAAGTATTCTTCTGATTATAACTCAAACAAACAATGTATTACTGTGGTTCTAAGCATCTACCTTTTGTTTTCTACTTAGGCTTTAGGTATAAGTGAGAAAAAATCTAAATCGTAATAGCGGTAAAATTGCACCCGGCATGTTTAAAACTAAGTAAATATTTTTAAAACATGACAACTAGATATCTATTAGGTACTACAACACTATTTTATTTTAATTTATACTGTTTTGTACCAAATGTTAAGTTTTAATACTTGTTTCTTTTTAAACATACGTTTTTATCGCAAATTAAAACCATCTTTTATTAAGAAAAAATAACTTTAAAAGGGGCGGCAATTTGTCGGTCCCTGAGGATGTGTGTAGTCTAGTGAGACAAAGGAAAGAGAAATGACAAAAATGCGACAAAAATTTCTAAAGATTCCTTATTAAGGCAGCATTAAGCATATACTGAAAAAATACAAAAATCCAGAGCATGTGACGTCATGCTTCATTTACAGCCACGTATATTTTCAAGTTCATATGCTGCGTCTTGAGCTTTAATACACTGTGCACAGAAAGTTAAGGATATTGGAAAAACCTTTATATAGATGATTTTTAGTAAAATCACCAATTATTAATGCAAATTTTCAACTAAAAAAATCACTTGAGATACAGTATTACTTAATACTGTTACCAATGTATCACATAATTTTGTCGTTATTCCAACTTTTATGTGCACACTGTATATACTGTAGGTCTTACAAGGTTTTTTAATACATATTATTTATTATATTATTAAAAGATTTTCTGTCGTTTTTTTTGTAACATTTAATGTCAACTTAATTTAAATACAATTTACATTACGTGAATAATTTAATCTCACCTAACACCCAACATATGAATTTGAGCATCGAATTTAACTGGTCAGTAAATTTCATCAATTAAAATGATTTATAAATATTATAAATATAATATAACCAAAATACTAGCTTGACATTTGAAAAAACTGTAACAAGTAGCTCCTTCTTTATCAAATAGTTATTATAGCCGAGTCAGAAGGTTTTCGCTTTGCATTGTAACCTATGCTTTGTATATATATATGTATGTTAATATTTATATTTATGCATGTGTATACTATATGTATAAAATGCCCTATTTAAGTTTGATAAAAATGTATTAATATAAAATAAAGAAATTTAAATTGGAAAATTGGACTTTGCAAGCAAGAGGTGTACCTATTCAATGCAGGTTCGAGACCCACCGAGGCAGAGCATTTTTCAACTGTATAATTTAAAATGAATTTACTTGTGCAACTAGGCGGAAAAGTAGCAGATTCAATGCCATTGTTGGCATTTAATATGGCCAGGCCATTAAATTAAGATTATTTTATATATAACAGCATTATTTACAACACATTTTCAAAATATTTCAGTAGCATTTCCGTAAATGTAAACTATTTAAAATATATTAGGTAGGAAGGTGATAATTTTTTACACATAGTTAACACAAAAACATTATTTTTATCAAACGTTAATCCTTTGCCAATGATTTGTGTATTATGTAAATTTTACAGAATATGTAGTTTTTGGCTCGTTGTATTTATTACTTACGGCTAACAGTTGCGCCACCTACTGACGGGAAGTTATATTAGACAGTGATGGTGTTAAATGTTATGTAGATTTGTCATCCAAAATTATATTCTCAAATGCTAGAAGGATAAAGGAAAAGGGCATTGTGCTGCCATCTAAGAAATGTTATGACATTAGCTATTTTCATGGCCCTATATTTTTGCGAACCACTTTTTTTGTCATTATCGAAATGTTAAGAACATTTCGTTAATGACCAAAAAGTGGTCCGCAAAAATATTTTCATAATATTGTGACAATATTTGAAACATTTTACAAAATGAAAATATAGAAATATATTTAACGAAATATGTTTACAAAATATTTTTAAAAGATCCTTTTGCAGTCTGGGTCTATGGAAGAGTAGGGATTTTTCACCTGCATCAAATATACAAGGGACCAGCTGCTTTACATCCCCCTCCGAGGGATAGTATATCACCTACACAACTCTCGCCTAAGATTACATACTTTTAGAGTGGAATGAAAAATAATATTAACTGAAAATTTTTTGCTTATTATTTACTAACTTTTACAAATCTTATCACAGATAAGTATAACATGTATCTTTTTAAACAATTATTTTCCCGGCTATTTGCCAAAACGCTGAAACTTGGATTACCAAAAAGATAATATGCACATTATGTTCAGTACAACTGACTCAATAATGTTATTTTTAATTTCAACTATTCTGTCTAGTAAAACCAAAAATAAATAAAATACAAGGTACTCACCAGTTGACACTCACTTTAAAAAACTTTAAAATATCTACCGACACGTGTTTCTGCTTGCATTGCGTCATCAGGGTAGCCAGCACATTTAAAGAATCCAAAATAAGGAAACTTGTAAACCTTAATGTAATAAACATTAATGGCTTCAGAGAACAGAATAATTGAAATTATATAGTGGAAATACCCCTTGAGGTCGAATAAAATAATTTATATATTAAAGATCCAATTCCTTAGCTACGCTAAGCTGATGAGGGGCAATAACTCCAAAACAGGTGTCCATAGCTGCATAATTGTTTCTTTTTGGGGAATATGGCACTAAACCTTCTTTGTTTTATTTTGAACCCCAATAAATCTATCTTGTTTTATTTGTATGTGCCAGGTGGAAATGAGCAGTACACATAGAGCTCTGTGTGTTGACTGTGCTCATCGAGGCCCCAAATGTGGCACATGGGAACATGAAGACACTAATTGAGTACTGTGTACTGTACTTTCCAGCCTTATTTTAGTTCTTGTTCCTGATCTATCCCATCGTAGATCCAATTCCTTAGCTACGATACGCTGATGAGGGGCAATAACTCCGAAACACGTGTCCGTAGCTGCATAATTGTTTCTTTTTGGGGAATATGGCACTAAACCTTCTTTGTTTTATTTTGAACCCCAATAAATCTATCTTGTTGAAATATTAGTATGTTTAGTCGGATCTACGCTCGTCTCTGACCGTAAACTGTGTACACACTTTGTTACCGCCGTTAACGATTCATTTAAAATGAAGATGCCGGAACCAAGAACAGAGGAATTCCTGAAGCATAATCACCTACTGCGTATGCAACACTTTATACATTAACTATACACTGCTAGCTCTCGATCATAGACATAGCATATAATGAGGAGAAATAAGTAAGGCTGTTAAAAATAATAAAAAGTTAACGAATGAACAACAAATTTTTACACTGGCCACCATATTTTAAATAAAATAAGTTAGATTTAAAAAAAAAAGGAATCTTCAACTTATAAAAACATATTTTACAATAGTTTTATAGTAGGTACCAGATGTGATTATGTAAGCAATGAACACAAATTTTACGGTTCAACATTCCCTGTTCCCTGTACTCCTGACAAAGGCCTAAAAAAGCCGAAACACGTGTAGAGTTTCTAACAAAATATTTTTGAAACATTAAAAAGCAGATTTCCTTCATATAATTTAAATATATGAGGTCTGTGCACAGAACTAAATAAGAAGAATGCTTACTAATACATAATATTTGCGAAAATTGAAGCCGCCATTTGACTTTTAGAGCGTGAAATTTAAAAATATTATGGTAATGATCACGGAAAGTAGTTTTTGAGACATGATTTGAAATAAATATTTTTTGACCGCTCATGAAAGTGAATCGTATACTCATTTTAATCAATTATAACATGAGAATAGCAGAGTTTTATAAGTTAATGCTAATTTATTAACTTGATAAAAGCTAAGAATGGGTAGAAAATTTTAAATATGCCTGTTTAATTTAATAAATCACTTCCCACAAATCTTAGTCATTGCTGAATTTCACTTTAGCCGCACAAAAATATTTAAGAGAAATATGAAAAATTATTATCTACAAAAATATTTCAAATCAAAACATTATTTTTTCTGGTAATGATTGAATAATAATCATAAAATGAAACATTCTCTCTTGCTCTATTTTGTGGTATCTTCAATGCATAAAAATATAATGTTATGGCAAACATCTTTGAAAACTTTATTGAAATACTTTTTGTAAAACGTCGCCTCTAAAAAACTTGAATAGGTTGTTAACGTGTCTTTAAATTTTTTTGCATAATGCAAGTATATTTTTTTGTTTTAAAACATTGTAAAGAATTTTTTAAATTTTATTTTGGTGAAGACAGAGCACCATATTCCATACTTTTTTTATATATGTTTTTAAGCCTGAAAATATTTGTCCTGTATTAAACACTACCAGTTTCAGTTTACGTATGTATATTTAAACTACAAAAAAAGCTATACGAAATATCGCACAGATTTCTAATAGAACATCTTGTCAGCAATATTTTAAAGATCTTAAAATTTTAACATTGCCATGCCTGTACATTTCTGCTGTTTTACTGTATGTCAAGAAACACCTACCAAACTTTACGCGAAACAACAATTTTCATGAATACTCCACCAGGCAAGGAGATGATTTGCAAATTCCTAAGCATACCTTAAGCCTCTTCAAAAAAAGTCCAGAAATACAATGGTATCATGTTATACAATGTATTGCCAAAATCTTATAAAGATATCGAAAATCTAAAATTATTTAAAAAACATATTGAAAAATACCTTACCGAAAAAAGTTTTTACTCTGTTGATGAATATCTAAATAACTAATTATTTTGTCTTTGTATCTAGTACTGGCGATTCTTCTATAGGGTCATTTGGTCAATGACCTCCCACATACAAATAAAAAAATAGACCTGTTCATTTTCTGAAGTTTAAAATTATATAATATATTTTTAATATTATTAAAAAATATATTAAAGTTTCTAGTTCATTCTATGCACAATACTATTCAAATATCTAGATCGCAGGATTTCATATCCCCTTCGAGCACTGAGCCTCTACATTCATATTCATTACATTATTCACTTATAGAATTTAAAAATCTTGGGTCAATCCACAACTTGTCCTCAAAGCTAGCTACGGACCGAATTTACAACGAATTAAAGTGAAATAGACTTATGCGCGATTCGTCAGAAAGCAAAAGAGACAGAAAACACTGGCACGATTCGCACGAAGTTCAGTAGAGCCACAGACTACATAGGTTCTCTGTGAGTAGAGCAGTCTTAATGCTGACTAGGTACGCGTTGGTCGGTAAATTCTGTCGCGTTGTTTTTAATGTTTTTATTTGTGAACATTTTCTTAGTAAATCTCTACTTGTCGTAAAATTAAGTAAAACAGTGTTTTTGGTGTTTACTATTAAATATGAGTGTTGTACAAAATATATTAAAACTGAAAGATGGACATAAGTTGGGAAGACCGAGTGAAATTCAAAGGTGCTGGCCGTCCAAAACCTAATATGACGATAAAGCAAACATCTCTTGATAAGAAAAAAGAAGTTAATAGGTATTTTCGAAATTCAACAATGTACGATTTATCCGAGTGGATTTGCGGATGCGAGGTAAAAAATGCACTTTTTTGTTTCCCATGCCTGTTATTTGGTGATGATCCTTATCCTATATGGTCCAAAATAGGTGTAACTGACTTGAAACATTTAAAAATAAAAGTACAGAAATATTCGCTCGCATCAAGTCATATGAATAACTTTTGTAGTCTAGCAACACTTGGTACAGTTGATATTAGAATGCAGTTAGACAGTGCCTATAGAAAAAGTTTAAAAGCTTACAACGAAAACGTTTCTAAATCAATATGACTTCATTGCAGTTCAAGTGGATGAAACCACAAATAGTTCCAATAAAGTACAAGAAGTTTTTATGTTTAGATACGTTTTAGACGGCGTTGTATGTGAGAAATTTTGGAAATTTATTCAGCCTCAAGGAACGACATCGCAGCATTTGACAGATGTAATTTTAAAAGAGTTTAGAATGTCTAAAAATTAATGAAAGTCCTGAAAAATTGATAGCACAAAGTTACGATGGAGCATCAGTAATGAGTGGTGCTTTTGGAGGTGTACAAGCCAAAATTAAAAAAAATTATCCTTCAGCAAATTTTATTCATTGTTATGCTCATCAACTAAATTTAATTTTACAAAAAGCATCGTCAGGATAAAAGCATAAAAATTTTTTTTTGCTAATTTACATAGCTTTTCTTCATTCTTTGGAAAATCGCCAAAAAGAACAGCCGTGTTAGATAATGTTAAGGTGAGATTACCTAAAGCGGCTCCAACACGATGGAATTTTAATACAAAGTCATAGAGACTGTTTATACCTATCGAACAGAATTATTAGATTGTTTAGAAAAAATCATTGATAATGAATCAGAAAACAACACTCTAAACCAAGCTATTGGTTTAAAAAACTACTTACAAAATGAACATTTTCTTTACTGGTTAAATTTTTTTCATTTAGTTATGCCTCATTGTGATATATTGTTCAATCAATTACAAAAATGTAATATCGATGTCATAACAGTAAATAAGTGTATTGGCGTTTTTAATAGTAAAATTGAAGACATCAGAAATCAAATTTTGAATAACTATTTGGAGGAGACATCCATGCAGTCTGCCCAGAGATGTAAACGGAAGAATCAAAAAGGAGAATTTCATTAGAAGTTTATGATATAATTACATCTGAGATCAAAAACATGTTTGGCTTCAGTAATCATTTAGCTGTGTCTCAGTTATTTCACGCAGATCGATTTAAAGATTATAAAAAAAAGCTTTCCTCAAGATATGTTTAAATTAGTTAAAACGGAGTATCTAGTCATAAATCATTTGAAACTTAAAACTGAATTAGAAGTATTATATAGCCGAGAATATTTTTCCAATAGTGAAGGTGCAGTTGCTTTGTTACAGCTTTTTATTAACAATAATTTGTGCAATACTTTTTCTGAAAGTGCCAAACTGTTAAAAATCTTGTGTATTCTCCCTATGACTACCGTCGAAAGTGAACGTTGTTTTTCCACCTTAAAAAGAATAAAGACATTTTTAAGAAATACCATGGGTCAGGAAAGGTTATCTTCTTTAGCTATGCTTATCATAGAAAGGGCATTAATAAAGAAGAAAAAGACTTTAATGAAAAAGTAATTGACCACTTTGCATCTCAAAAAGACCGGAGGATCGACTTGGAATTTAAATCACTTTAAAAGGTAGGTAATACAGTAAACTTTTCTAATTAACCTCCCTACCTCTTGACCCACGAACCGCCACTGGTATCTAGTAACATATAATAGTTAAATTGCAATTAGTTTTTATATCTTTTTACTATTGTTTTTATTTTAAATCTAAATGTTGTGTGTATATTTCTCTTAAGCCGGCTTTAGAACAAAATAAACTATCTTATACTTGATTGGTCAAATTTGTCGATATCAACTATATGACCATCAAAATGGCTGCGCCCATATGGTTGCATTATGGAGTGTAGAGACACTCCATAGGTTGCATGCAGAAAGTGATGCGCGAGGCGTACATAACACAGAGGACCTCTCTGTGGTACATAATCTGTCTAATTATTTAGGTCTGTGGATCTGTGTTTGCTTTTATATCGCTGAGTTCTGTGGTGTCGTTTCGGAGTAATGTGACCGCTGACGACGGTTCCAGTTGATTGAAAGTATCTAAATAATAGCCTTGTGGTTAAGAAATACTTTGTATCTAATCGTATCAGTATGTTTACTTTCATATTTTAGTAATCTCTAGTTAGATACTGTTGTGGTTTAAATACAATTTTAGTTTTTAAATATGGCTCAAGCTGGACGTGTACTTGTTTATGGAGGAAGAGGTGCTCTTGGAGCTAAATGTGTTTCCCATTTTAAAGCAAATAATTTTGTAAGTAGATATTTGTTTTAAAAAATAAATAGTTTACAAGCTATTATGTTCTTCAGTGGGTGGGTTCCATTGACATGGCAGAAAATGCAGAAGCAGATTGGAACTTAATTGTCAAGAAAGAAGAGAACTTTCAGCAACAGGTAGGAGGTCATTCATACCTAGGTATTGCATTATTGATTGTACAGTTGCGCTCTGATTACTGTTTTATGCCTTTCTAGACCTAACATCATTGATCAATAGGTATTTACTAACAGTCTCTGAATAACCTGTTAACTACCTCGTTCTCCCATTTTTGATACAATATGAAAATATTATCAGAGCATTTAAAGCAACTATTTGTAAATGTTCAGATGAAAATATGTATTGATTATAGTGTGTTTCAAACTTTTATCAAGGATTTTAGTTAATTTTTATATCTGCATTTTTAGGAGTCGACTATTCTCTCTTCAGTTAATTCGGCATTGAATGGATCAAAACTTGATGGAATCTTCTGTGTCGCCGGAGGATGGGCTGGGGGCAATGCCAAGAAAGGTAAAAGTTATTCATTTTTAACAATATTTTCATTACAATTAATAATGTATAGTAGTAACAATAACCCTATTATATACAATGTTTAAAGTGAATTTAGCTACTTGGGCAAATTTGTACTTGCACTTTCTTATATATGTAAGTTCCTGAGGGTAGATGATTATTGCATATTTGTGGTGATATATTGTGGCCTATTTGCTCAACAATAGTTTTATTGCTTTCTGTTTGCTTTTGTAGATTTAGCAAAAACTGCAGAGCTTATGTGGCAGCAAAGTGTTTGCAGCTCCCTCATTACTGCTGCCATTGCTGCAAACTATTTGAAGGATGGTGGTGTGGTTCAGTTGACTGGTGCTAAAGCTGCCCTTGAAGGAACACCAGGTATGCCTTTTGTTTTGTATTTACATATGATACAAACTTTTACTTCCAATTAAGAGGACTTTTAAACTAATTCTATTATTTTTCTTTTTTCAGGGATGATTGGATATGGACTAGCAAAAGGAGCTGTTCATCAACTGACTAAATCTCTTGCCCAGAAAGAAAGTGGTTTACCTAAGGATTCTCTTATTGTGTCTGTTTTACCTGTTACTCTGGATACACCCATGAATAGAAAATGGATGCCAAAAGCTGACTTTTCGACCTGGACACCTCTAGAATTTGTTGCAGAGTATGACAGTTAAAATTGTCAAAATTAATCATTACCTACAAATCGTTATGTTTTATAGGTTGTTTCTGTCATGGGCTTCTGGAAAAGACAGGCCTCAAAATGGTAGTCTTTTGCAACTGGTGACCAGGAATTTCAATACTGAACTGATTCCGGCTTAAAATCTTCTTGTTTACATGAAACGATAAGTTTTCTCAAATCGGATGTGAAGGACCAATCTCATTGTTTTTTAATTTTTTTATTGTTAATGGATGCTTGTGTTTATATGCTCTTTTTTTTTAATAGGCTTGTTAAATAATTTCAATTATTTACATATATTGCCAAAAATTTGTTACAAAGTTAAAAATGTGAATAAATTGAATCGAATAATTTGTCAGTAAGAAATCCTTTACATATACAGGATGTCTCACCACGAACTGCATCGATCGATATAGGGAAAAGTATGCACCAGAATATTTTGAAAATTTAGGGAGCTACTAATGGCAGTGTGACCTATCCAACTAAAATAATTCCAGTTATACTGGAAGTCGATACCAACTTGCTTATTATAAATTGAACACCCTATATATTTTAGGATTTTTGAAAAGATCATAAAATTCTGAGTCAAAAACATACTCTATGCCTAAACCCAGCCGAGATATTTGACATTTTAAAAAAATTTGACAGGTGGAATGATTTACAACATTTATAACTTTCATCGTGTAAATGATACTCATTTGCTTTTTGGCGTACAGAAAGACCATAAGGTGAGCTACACTTTACAGTTTAAAGAAATTCAATAATAGTATACCAAGTGTTCCATTTTTGACGTTACATTATGTAAACTTCAAACCGCGAGAACTTGCTTAAGTCAAACGTAACACCCTGTATTTTTTACATCAAGTTACGTATAATTAAATTCCTTTTTTTCTTATATAGCATTGTGGGGGTTTAAGTTGCAACTTTTTGAAATATTTGCGATTTTCTTAGAAAATCAAGAATTTTTAGTAAAAATTTTATCAAATGATTAGAAACAATCAGTACTGTCAGTCATTCTCTTATGTCAAAAAATGCCACCGCGTTTAAATTACACCCACAAAGACTTTTTTGAATTTGTTTATTATTTATGGAGAATGTGATAAAGTAATATCAAGAACTTGTAGTACATTTGCTACTCGATATCCACAAAAACGGAAACCGTCACCAAACACTGTAAAACACATACTGGATAATTTTAAAAACCATGGCTCTGTCTAGGCAAGAATTCAACAACAGAAGCCTATTGTTGATGACGAAAACGTAGAAATAGCAATTCTGGGATATTTTCATGCATTTCCAATGATGTCATTAAGACAAGCTGCTCTGGAATTGGGAGTATGCAAGGAATCAGTTCACAGACTTAATTAAACATAAATTTCACCCGTTTTCGTTTCAAATGGTTTAACGATTAAAAAAAAACAGATTTCATAAGAGAACATTTTTGTGAATTTATTCTAATAAGGTCTGTAGGAGACGATTCTTATTTTGGAAATATATGATCAGATGAAGCTAAATTTACCAAAAATGGACTTTTTAATCGACACAATTCGCATTATTGGAGTGACTCGAATCCTCATGTATCAGGGAGCTAAAATTTCAAGAAAGTTGTCAGTTTAATGTTTACTGTGCCATAAGAAACGATAGAGTGGTGGCATTAGAATTTTATCAGGAAAATTTAAACAGTAAGTTATAAAGATTTCTTCTGCTAATATGTATAGTTAATTTTTTTGTTGTTTTTTTTTTTTAGGTGAAAGATATCTAAATATTTTACAAAATTTTAATAACTATTTAGAAAATTTACCTCTCGCCGACCATAGCAACATTTTTTATCAGCACGACGGTGCTCCCCCACATAACGTGTATTTGATAGATAATTTTTTACAAGGAATTTTTTACGATCAATGGATCGCCAATAGTGGATCTTTCCTATGGCCTCCTCGCTCGCCCGATTTATCAATTTTAGATTATTTTATTTGGGGAACTATATAAAAATAAATTTTATGAGAGCTCATTAACAACTATTGAAGATTGTATGCAGAGAGTAAGAAATGCATTTCACAACTTATCACAGGATTCAATTAGAAGAGCTACCCATGAAGAACTAATCCGAGGGTGCGAAAAATGTGTGGAGGTTCAGGGCGGAATTTTGAACCATTATTATGGAATTAAAATGGAACCATGTTTTTAATTGATTTTATCTTAGCTATTTTAGTTTATGCAAAGTGTCTTCAATCCAATTAATAGACATGTTACAGTGTTTAATGTTATTTTCCGTTTTTGTGGATATCTAGTAACAAATGTACTACAAGTTCTTGATATTACTTTCCATAAATAATAAACAAATTCAAAAAGTCTTTCTGGGGGTAATTTAAATGCGGTGGCATTTTTTGACATAAGAGAATGACTGACATTACTGATTGTTTCTAATCATGGCTAATTTGATAAGTTTTACTAAAAATTCTTGAATTTCTAAGAAAATCGCAAATATTTCAAAAAGTTGTAACTTAAACCCCCACAATGCTTATATCAGAAAAAAAGGAGTTTAATTATACGTAACTTGATGTAAAAAAATACAGGGTGTTACATTTGACTTCAGCAAGTTTTCGCGGTTTGAAATTTACAAAATGTAACGTCAAAAATGGAACACTTGGTATACTATTATTAAATTTTTTTAAACTGTAGAGCATAGCTCACCTTATGGTCTCTCTGCATGCCAAAAAACAAATGAGTATCATTTACACGAAGAAAGTTACAAATGTTATTGTAAGCCATTCCACCTGTCAAAATTTTTTTAAAATGTCAAATATCTGAAACGGCTGGGTTTAGGCATAGGGTATCCTACATACTTTTGACTCAGAATTTTACGTTCTTTTCGAAAACCCTAAAATATATAGGGTGTTCCATTTATAGTAAGCAAGTTGGTATTGACTTCTGGTATAACCGCAAGTGCCAGATGCTTGTAATTATTTTAGTTGGATTGGCCACACTGCCGTTAGTAACTCCCTAAATTTTCTGGTGCCTACTTTTCCCTATATCGATCAATGCAGTTCCTGGTGAGACACCCTATATAGCTCCACCCTTTATAGCTCTGTTCTTATTCATTTTGAAATGTGTTTGATATTTTCGTCGTTTCATTTAAAAAAAACGTCTATCAAATCAGTGAACAAATTGTAAAATGTATTCAAGTTGTACTATACAGTGAATCCATAAAGTATTGCACAAATTTATTTTCAGCTATTATAGAATAATTATAGATATTAATGAAAAATTCCGAGACCAAATTCTGGAAGAAATCTCTCAGGCAAAGGATCAGAAAAATAAGTACTTAAACGATATAAATGAACTAAACGTTATAAATAAAAATATGGTCTCATCCATCAGAACATTGGAAGCGGAAAATTTATTATATCAAAATCAAACTACTAACTCTGAGATAAATAATTGTATCATGGGAAAAAAATATGAAAATATAGAGGAATTTTTAGACACTCAAATTTAGAAATTAACAAGCACAATCAGACAAGGATAAATTATTGTAAACAGAAGATACGGAGAAAAATTGTGTGCACAGGCACGTACCAGATCACATACCTATGAAAAATACGCATAAATCTGGTAAAAGTAATGTGTTAGTTTACTGAAATGGTAGTGCAAGAAACTATTCATTGTACCTAAGAAGTTATCTAGCAGACATTTCATATGAGATTGGAGAATTTGTTAAGTCAGGAGTGCATATGGGAGAAGTATCAAAAAATGTTTCAATGCGACACTGGGTTACAGCCATAGCGACTTATAATTTTTTTTTTTGGATATTCGTTTAGTCTCTTTCCTAGATTACTCAGTATTAAAGGATATTTTTGAAATTGGAAGATTTACAAACCTTGTTGTTTGTTTTAAGTCTGAGGGAGATAATATTTTTAAGAGAATTTATGCATATTTTAAAAATTTTATGAGAAACAAATATTTCAATAAGAATAATAAACAATTTCCATCTAAATTGAAAATTTAGGTATTGCTATCGATCATTAAGTCTTGGAGGATGATGAGAAGGCAGACTACGTCCTATGCACCTGTCCCGCTGTGGAGAGGATCCGATTTTCAATATTTGGCAAAGGGCAACTGCTGCTAGAGGATCTGGACACATCCTCACCCAATAAAGTTATCAGTTTTATTAAGAGACTGAGCTTATTGCGTGAAATATAATTAGGAGTGAGCCACAATAGGCCTGCTAATGGCCACAGTGTGGAATCCACAAGGACCCACTCATAATAACCTAACCTAACCAATCATTAAGTAAACTTCTTGCTTCTTATGTTAAAAACCTCAATTTAGAGTCAAGCATTGTGTTAAAATGTGTACCTCTTGTGGATGTAGATAGGGTTAGCTGTGCCTTGTCTGTAAACCAAAGTATTGTAGATTCATATAGCTATACAACATTGGATGAGAAAAATGATAGTTCTAGATCAATTGACAATAACAAAGACAGGAATGTTTCTTTTTTAGAGAAATCAATGACGCTAGTTTCTCCCTAATGCTGCTCTAAACATTCATTCTATTTGTAGGAAAATTGATGAATTTGTGGTTTTCTTGGACACTATAAATTATCCAAACATAGTACTGTTGACCAAACATTGGTTGAAAAGTGCTGAACCTCTATTCTTGCCAAATTATATTTTAGTATCTAAATTTTGTCAACAAGGAACTGTACATGAAGGTAGATTAATTTTCATTAAAGATAGTTTTCTCAAATTCCATTGTTTTATAGTTATAGATAAATTTGATCATATGTTGGTCAAAAACGAATTTGAATTTTCTATTATTTGCTGCCCTCAATCTGTAATGTATATATTATGCATCTATAGACCACCAAGTAGTGATGTAATTACATGTATTCGTAGGTTAGAAATACTATCAAATTAGCTTCCACCAAAAGCGTTAATAATCTTGACTGGAGATTTCAATATAAACTTTTTCGACAGCACACAGTAAGCACTCAAACATTATCTAATCTACTAACTTCCTTTATTCTACAGTGTCACGTTAATGGAGCAACACGAATTACTTCTCACACAGCTTCTACGCTAGACTATATATGCACAAATATTGATAATGCTGCTGTCAGTTGTTCGATTATTGATGCAGGACTCTCTGACCATGAGGCATTTCTTTGTAAGTTATCACTAGGGCTGTTGAAGACCAATAAGGTTAGAAAGCGATGCAGTAGACTTTTTACTAAGTATAATTACGATAAGTTAGCACAACTATGTTTGGAAGCAGACTGGTGCAAGATTATTGATTCTGACAATCCTCTAGAACAATTTCATACAAGTCTCTGCTACTTGTTTAACAGAGCTTTTCTGATCAGAACCGTTAACCAAAAAGATAAAAACCTTGATTTACAAAAAGGTCTAAAAATAAATCTGGCGTACCACAAGGGTACGTTGTTGACCCTACACTTTTTTTTAATATATTTTAACGACCTTGCGTTTTTAAAAATTGAAGAAAATTTCACTTTTTTCGCTGATGACACCACTATACTTTGGCACAACAAAAAGTTCGTTGAACTGCAGGAGACTATTAATATTGATTTATTAATAATCAAAAAGTGGTGATACCAATTTATTGTCTTTTAACATACCTAAAACTAATATCACTTTTAAATGCAACCTAAACGAAGTATTCCTGGAGGATCAAGTTGTTAAAAACCAAATGGATAGTAGATTTTTGGGTTTGTGGATCGATAATAAATTAAAATTTGAGAACCATATATCAATGTTAAGCAATAAATTAGCTTCAAATTAGGATGCAATTAGAGTGATGTCGAATGAATTAGATATACCACCACAAGAAGTGCTTATTTTTCACTCATAGTCTCACTTACGTTATGGTATTTATTTTTGGGGTTTCTGTTCGCAATATTTATTCAGAAAAATTTTTGTTCTACAAAAAATAGCTATAAAATATATGTTAAGGCGAAAGTATGAGACTCGTGTAGACCATTGTTTTTGAAGTTTGAAATTTTGACTGGTCTGTATATTTATTTTAGAGACTGTATGTCATATGCATAAAAAATTTAAATGTGATATAAACACCAGATCCGTACATTATACATGTAATAGATTTAACATCACACTTCATCTACTCGGACAAAAAAACTTGATTCTTTATGATCGTAAAAAGATATTCAATCATCTTCCTGTAAACCTGAGGCAAATTGTAACTGAAAACAAATTTACAAATGAAATTATTCATTGAATGATTATTTTCAAGATTCTGAAATTGACTAAATTGTTTGTTTGCTAGACATACATGATTGCTTTATAATTAGACTAGATTTAAAATTTCTATGCAGGGTGTATGCTGTACACTATTTTGGGGACACCCTGTTTAGTACTTTATATGTGCTGTACATTCGGGTACTGTTTTATCTTTTACCAATGTTTTACATTAGGATTAAGGTTTGGCTTTGTCAACAAAAAACATTTGTATTTTTCTGACAATAAAGCATTTTTGATTGATTGATTGATAGTTACAATGCACTGAAAGTTTGTCAGATTAGATTACTGTCCTTTTTAGATAATTTTTATACACACGAAATTATTTCCGTCGGTTTACTTTGTAAAAAAGATATAATTAAAAGAGTGATCCGCTGGTCGACCGTTTAACACACCGTATCTTATTAACGAAACATTTTCGAGAAAAGATATATTTATATTTCGTATTATTTTAACTATTATCTACATACCTACCCTTTAATTTATGGTACTCAATTTAGAAACACCTTGTATATGTATACATATTTGTGTACGTCTATCTGAATTTAGATTTAACACGTAGGAATTTTCTTTTATAATGATTTACATGTATACACAATGTAAATATTGTACCTGGTTGAGTGTCAAACTTAAACGCCGGCCGGCTCGTATCGGTTCACATGGCAAGAAAAAATTCGCGAGCGGAATAGAATAGATTTGTCGGCTGGAATCGATTATGGTCGGTTAAGAGTGTGCAATTAGGTATGAACTTCACATGAACAGACTTTTTCCGTGTAGATGGGAGCTGATACGAGCCGGCAGGCGGCCTAGTGAGATTCTTTGGACTGTACTGCGCCGAATAAAGGCACTGTTATTATTATTATTATATACTACCTATTTTCAAATGTTCTTTATGGAAAGAAGTGTTTAATAAATAAAAAACTTATTTTGTACAAAATATTTTATTTTCATACAGAAAGCTCAAATTTTATGCAGATATGAAATCGGTTTTCTGTAAAGATAGTTAAATGTTACGATAAATGTCAAATAGTTCTAATAATAACTAATGTAGTTGTCAAATTTCATGAAACAATGTACATTTTCAATTTTATTTTTTCCTGCAGCCATGAGGCACTATTTAAGTAAAATATATAAATAATACAGGAATCAATTAATTGGCTTTTAATTAATTTAAATAATTAGCTACAATTTCGATTTTTTTTACCTATCCAGAAAAAATTGCAATGGTAATATATCCCAGTTTACTCATCCTTGAAGTACTAAAATATATGTTTTCCCCAGAGAACAGTTTTTTATACAATAATTTAACTGTTTTCCTCTTAACTTTACTTTTTACAAAAAATGCTTAAACAATATATAAAAATAATATTCAATATGAACAGGAATTCATACATACATGTATACATGTGCATATGTATGTATGTATAAATATGTAATGTAATATAACACCCAAACAAATCTCACAATAAAAAGAGAATATACTATAGTCATGTGCTATATGACTTCCTTTTTCAGGCCCACAGAAAAAAAAATTCACAAAAAAATATCAATAAAATCACTGTTAAGTGAAACCAAAAGTTGTAAGTGACAATCTAAGGACCTTCTTAAAAACAATACATAAAGAATTTGTATGATCAATTTGCATGCAACTCTTATGAATTAATAAAAGCTGACTAAAATATTCACACAAAAATTATTACTAAGTATATCATGATTGTATAAAAATGCAAATATCTTTTGATCTTGCGGTGGCATTTTTGATACCATAAATGCTAGTAAATAGAAAATTTGAAAGACAATTTATTTGGGAATTAGGCGTATATGATTACCTCACTACTTTATTAATAGGTAAAAAAATGGTATTTTTTACAGTTATTAAAATATTCAAAAATTGTATATTCTACATAATAAGGTACAGCATACAAAATTAAAGCACCTAGGTATGAAATATATGAGGTAGATTCTATGTTTTGCAAACAGACCAGCTACTTAAAACTTTATTTTCTATAAAATTTATGAGGTAGTTATTGTCAAACATTGACTGTAATTTTCACAAATAAAATTTGTAATATACTAGAGTTTACAATATACATTTTTCCTTATTTTTACCTTTTTCTGTCCAGAATATTGTTCCTGCTTATTTTTTGCTATGAAATATATACAAAAGTAAAACGGAACTTTTATGGACACGCCAAAGACGAATTCATCATATTTTTTTTGTAATATAAATGAATATTGTGATATATAACATACATCCACTGTGATACATCACACACATCTATTGTTAAATAAGCCTTTTTAAAAGCATATCAAGTGAATCCATTTTGTGAAATTCTTCCTACAACACAATTAATTGTCTGTTTTAACTAATAGTGAACTTAGTTAAAAGTATTATCGTAACATTGATCAACACAGCAACTGGGTGCCAGCGAGGCAATTGCTATTTCAAATTCCTAGCTCGCATTCAATGGTCCAACAATCCAAAAAAAATCAAGCATACATCCAAGCACATTTATTGTTATTATTAATACTTTTCAAAGATCACATCAAAGTAAATATTACAATGAATGATTTTTTGATCTGCGTGAGTATTTATCTCAAGATTATATTATATTTCAAATATCCCCAAATGAAACAACTTACTACTAAGGTCAGGCGATCTAGGTGACTATTGTAAAAGAACCACTAGTTGTAATGGACGTTTTTTTTACCTTTAGTTTACGAGAATAATGCCTAATTCTCCGTAGTTGACGGACCATGTATATACAGATTGTAAAGCTTCAACTGTAACATTGACTTGTCATGCTGTTTATCGGCGACCATTAGGCCCATAAGACCAATAACTATGTTTAAACTTGGCACAAGCAAATATGATCCTAAATACAAATATAAGTAGATATGTAATACCGAAGTGGATTGGAACCTTTGATGTGAAGATAACACTGACGTAGTTGTCCACAAAACACCATATATTACACTCAACGTGCGTTTCGCCAACCAAGTTGGCCATCTGGAGATGATTAAAACTGATATGTAAGTCATAACGCAGGAACATATATATGTATGTCAGACCAGAAATAAGAACAATGGGTAAGGCCCGCAGAAAGATTGCAACCGTGGACACGTGTTTCAGACTTGTTGGTCATCATCGGCACGGTGTAGCTAAGTTGAAAAGTCAAGTTTCCTTTTGCTATTACTAATGACTGTAAGTAAGATAAGTAAAATACCAAGCAGAAAAATCTAATATCTCAATCGTGCATTTTATCGAGTGACCTTTCTGGTAATGATCTCAACATTCGGGAAATTTGAAAAAAACATCCTTATTTTTACACCACCTGAACCAAAACTTCAAAATCACCAAATTAAATGTAACATTTTACTAAGAATCCAGACATCCTACCACCAACAACAAAGATACGGAATTTATTGCCAAATCAAGTTATTCTCCCCAAGGCTTTAAAGTTAGGGTTAGTTACTGCCTCCAAATCTAAAAGCATACTTGTGGATGCAATAAGGTCTGCCCTTTATTAGATGCCATTCAATAAAATATAAATAAGAAGGAAAATCTATAGTACGATGGCTCTGAAGGGCTACAACAAATAAAAAAAAACTAGAAATTTCTACTTTTAAAATAGATATTTCTACTTTTGAAATTAGACATTTCTAGTTTTAAAGTAGAAATTTCTAGTTTTAAAGTAGACATTTCTAGTTTTGAATTTTTTGATCTTAAGAGGCGCAGCGCCCAAAAAGTTTTTTTTTTGCCAATACCGCCTTACCAGTGGCTTCTACGATGGCTCTGAAAGGCCACAATAGATAAAAAAAAACTAGAAATTTCTACTTTTAAAGTAGAAATTTCTACTTTTGAAATTAGATATTTCTAGTTTTAAAGTAGAAATTTCTAGTTCTGAATTTTTGATATTAAGAGGCGCGGCGCCCAAAAGGTTTTTTTTTTTGCTAATACCGTTTTAAAAAATAAATTTCAACATCCTGTATTTCAAAAACAAAGCCTATCGGAACTATGTTTATAAGAAATTTCCCTGTATACATATACATGTGCGATTTAAGATCGCACCTTATTTTTGAACGCGTTGACCGATATATTATTATTTTTTTAATTTGGGGCATATTATAAAGAAGATATTAGGTCAAATTTTGTACACAGGTATTTGAGACATGGCCGTTGGTATAAAACTTTTCAAGGGCACGATTTCCTAAAAATATAAATTTAGCTTAAAACTGAGCGTTCTTGGGACTTTCATTGATCAGTTCCACTTTGAAACTCTATAGGTGTATATTCAACTTGCAAAAAAAATGTTTCAGAGAAAACTTCCGTGTTCTTAAAAAGTATTATACAGCATTTTTTATCTAGAAGCCTCAGATTAAGGTAAAGTGGTATTGGCAATAAACTCGTTTGGGGCGCCGCGCCTCTTAAGGTCAAACATTTAAAACTAGAAATTTCTACTTTAAAACTGGAAATTCCTAGTTTCAAAAGTAGAAATTTATAGTTTTAAAGTAAAAATTTCTACTTTAAAAGTAGAAATTTTTAGTTTCAAAAATAGAAATGTCTAGTTTTAAGGTAGAAATTTCTTCTTTAAAAGTAGAAATTTCTAGTTTTTTTCATTTGTTGTGGTCTTTCAGAGCCATCGTAATATCACGTTGCAAAGTGCATCAGAATTCAAAACCATGCCATCGGCAGTTCCAGACAGCGAAACTCTCTGCGCTATTATCAGGACAACATAAGGAGCAAGAGGTGTTATCCATACGGCCTGCAACAGATTGTCAAGAAATACATTGCAAATACTGTACTACCATAAAGAATGTATAAAAAAGTATTCATTGTGAAATCTATGAGGTAATATTATTTTGTGGCTGACATTCATGAATCTAACGGAAATTAATAATCCTCACACAAGAAATCACAAAAGAATGTTAACTCTCAAGAACTTCTTTAACAATACTTATAGATTGTAACATGCTAACTGGGCTGATTATTGTAGATTATTATTAATTATCGCACTTTTTCCAAAGTATTTCAAAGGGCCTAGCATAAAAATGTAGGGTCTGCGGCCCCAGAGAGATATTTTGAAAATGACTTGAGATTCAATAGTGGGGAGGTATAAAACTCCTGTTGACACAATTTTAGCCTCTCATCTTTCTGCGTTCTGGAGATAATTAATCAAGTATTCGCTAGATCGGATATTTTTGAAAAAATTTTTTCTCGGAAGCTATTGTAGCTACACTATTAAAACAAAAACCGTTTGTTAGACAAAATGTTACTCTACATTATATATGTGTTTTATAAATTTTACACTGCATTTACTATAAAAAAGAAAATTAAAAAAGTTTTTTTTTATATTTTATTTATAGTTCACGTGAAGGTACAATGATGGAAAAAATATATAATGTAGCTTACAATGTCTAGTATTACTACTAAAAAGTACATAAATATAAAATGGGTGCAACACTTCCAAAAAAATAAAAAAACTTCTTATGACCATCTTGTGTACTGATGACTTCACATTTTTCTTTTGAAGAAAATTCTTTATATAAACTTATATATCATTAAAGTATATTTATTAATGAAAAATATCTTATTAATTAGTCCAAAATGTTAGTATAATATTGATTTTACAAATCAAAAGCATATAAATCGTTTGGTCAACGGTAACGTTTTCGTAGAGTACAAAACAGAAACCTGTCGTCTTCGAGTTAGTCGCGTGTGTGTATTATAGAGTGTTTTGTTTACACTGTTTTGTTCAAAATGTCAAACGCTGTTATACTGTGTGGTGGGGATAAGTTCTAGCCACGATCGGACTGCATTGGTTAGCAGTAACTCGTTCTCAATCATCGTGTACGGTTTCTTTTGGAATATTTTAATATTTTTCTCTTAGAGAAACTGTTTTGTTGTATCTAAGTGAGTAATTATATCCAAAATATGTCGGATAAATGTAAAAACTGTAATAAATTTTTGCGCAAAGACAACAAATTTAGAAAAATTATCAAAACTGAAGAGGAAGCTGGAAAATACAGTAATTGTTTTAATAAAAATATATCGATTACTGACGTGATTTGTAACAAATGTCGCCTCAGTTTTTATAAACAGACTGCCTCAACTTCGAAGCATATTGAAGGTGATGCTGATAATAATAACGATCCTAAAACAATGAAACCTTTGGTTACAAATATTAATAATAATGAAGAAGAAGATGATGATGATGATGATTGTAATGATAACGATGATGACGATGATGATTTCATGTGTCGCATAATTGACTCTGAAGAGGATAATTATATTGAAATGCCCTTTCCACGAGTTGTAGCAACACATAGGTTTTGTATATGTCGAGTATAAGTAAATCTGCGAGTAATCTCTCAAAACACGTTGTGACGTTTTCGCAAGGAAAAAGATTTTTATTCCTGATGGTGATCGTTGTTGCAATGAGCATATGATTGGCGATAGGATTTACGAAGATGACTTGTACCGCTTATGCATTATTTCTAATACAAGTAGTATTAAAAAAATCAGAATTAGTTACTTTTTTAAATAGACTTGCCGGAACATCTAATTTATCATTGTTCGATCGAATAGAAAATGAAATGTCAGAAGATCAAATTAAAGCTTTGACAGGCCTCACTTGGGAAAACGTTATTGAGCTTAAACATATGCTACCTTCACTAAGAAGTATTACCTAATATATTAAAACTCGAGGTTAGATCAAGACATGTGAACAGTAAAGTTTATCACGTTTAAATTGATTATGTCCCAAACGGAACAACAATTCAAAGCATACGTCGATATTGCTGCAGCTGTCCCAATGGCCTAAGAACAGTAGGATGTTGTTCACATATAGCCGCAGTTGTTTATTACTTGTCTCATGCCCGATATCTTTCCCGCATATTACGTCCAGCACAAGTTTTATCAGATATATTTACGCCAGAAAATATTCACGCAGTTATTAATGAGAACAGCGACGAAGATTAGTCATTCATCACTAATAATAATTTATAATACTACAAGATATAATATTTTCATAATATTAATTATATGTTATTTTTTTTTAACATAAATAATGACTCTAATTCAAAGTGTTTGTGAACTTGTAGGTCATTTACATGTATGTTACCATTTAACACTTATATCACGTATAAAAAAAAATGTGGTCATCAGTACACAAGATGATCATAAGAAGTTTTTTATTTTTTTGGAAGTGTTGCACCCATTTTATATTTATGTACTTTTTAGTAGTAATACTAGACATTGTAAGCTACATTATATATTTTTTCCATCATTGTACCTTCACGTGAACTATAAATAAAATATAAAAAAAAACTTTTAATTTTTTTTTTATAGTAAATGCAGTGTAAAATTTATAAAACACATATATAATGTAGAGTAACATTTTGTCTAACAAACGGTTTTTGTTTTAATAGTGTAGCTACAATAGCTTCCGAGAAAAAAAATTTTTCAAAAATATCCGATCTAGCGAATACTTGATTAATTATCTCCAGAACGCAGAAAGATGAGAGGCTAAAATTGTGTCAACAGGAGTTTTATACCTCCCCACTATTGAATCTCAAGTCATTTTCAAAATATCTCTCTGGGGCCGCAACCCTACATTTTTATGCTAGACCCTTTAAATATTTTACAAAAGCAGAAAAATCAGAACTTTTCCCATCACTGAAATAATAATAACAAATAATGATGCGACATACATTTCTGATTTATATTTAAATAAAATCATATTTATTTAATATAAACTGAGCGTCCTTTGAAACGTTAAAGGAAAAATTTTACTACAACTTTAGAACCTCGATCTTTAAAACTGCTTAACAGGTTTTTAAAAAACGGAAAAAGCAATTTACGGACCATTGCATAGAAATGTCCATAGTACCTTTCTATGCACAGGAGCAGTAATACAGGGTGTAGAAGAAAAACGTGCAGTTTTCGTCAAATTCTATTCTAATGAAATTTCCGGGAAAGTAACTGTTGATACTTTTAGTGATTGGCATTTTGAAAAACGATGTATTCCCTCAGCAGAGCTGTCAATACTTAAAGTAAAATACTTGAAATTATACTTCAAGCATTTATTAGTACTTGAAGTACTTTACTTTATGTACTTATCTGAGTAGATATTTGTACTTGTATTTCAATTATTCACATAAAAAAACTTGGATTTTTAGTTACCTTAAGTATTTTTAACAATACTTAAAGTATTACATCATAATTCAAGTAATAAATTGTACTTGAAGTATTCTTGGACTACTTCAAGTAAATATTTGTGTGATACTTGCACTCTGAAACAATTACTTGAAGTAAAATTCCTTTTTCAATTACATTTTGTTTGTCATAACCCGCATAAAGAAGACCATACAAGAAATGCTTCGTTCTAACTAGAATTACTTAAAGTTTATTTAATTTATTTCGAAGCTGCAACACCTCGAGGTAAGGTGCTTTTAAAGACATTTCTAAAATTTTATCTTGTGTATAGTGTACAATTAGTAGCACAATATATTCAGTGATTTACAAAATTAAAAAGGTAGGCAGATAGCATATATAATTATGTCAAATATCGCTGGGTAAATTATGGTATATTTGCACGTAAATCAGTAAACCATTTATATAAATAATATTACTTTCACATCACGTCACGTGAGTGGAAGTATTGTATCGGCAGAGGAGCGTCTCACTGATGGCAACCGGTGTAAATTTTTTTCGGAAATAGAACGGCTATAGAACTGCTAGCAGACGATTTATGATATTATGTTTTTAGTTCAGTTAGTTGATATTATAGTTCAACACATAGATATTCCATAACTATCTTTGCTACTAAAAACCATAAAGAAATATCGCCACCCTTTCGGCAGAGAATAATTTGTGCTTTCGGCGTTAACTGTTTACGTTAGCACGCTTCTTCATACCTACACATTCTTTGTTTCGCGGTAGGAAATAAGTGTGGTTGTCGCTTTGAGAAAAAGATTTATATTTTTTTTTTAAATCAAGATGCCTATGTTATGTTATATCGGTGTGTTTAAGTATACTTACAGCTTACAGCTCTTTTGTTTTCTCACATTCTTTGCCATTTCGGTAATCGACATTGTCGTAATTATAATATTCATAATATATGGTTAAGCCAGTGGTTAGGGTTGTTGTGCATTAAAGTGCCAAGAATATTAAGCCAGTTTCCGAAGCCATTTAATCATTAACCTTGTATACACAAATGGATAGCAAATGGCCTACTGAAATATCACCGCTTAAAAGTTTGAGCAAAAATTTGGTTTAATGCCGTATTGAGTGATTTTTTTTTAATTTGTACTTATTTTCAAGAAAAGATAAATTTTTCCCAAACCAGTTAAGATATTGAAAAAAATTCCACAATGTCCCGAGGGATAACATCCTTTTTCAAAATGCCAATCACCAAAAGTGTCAAGAGATACTTTCCTGGAAAGTGCACTAGATTGAAATTTGACAAAAAAATTCACATTTTTCTTTTTCACCCTGTATTATTGCTCGTGTGTATGGGAAGGTTCCACAAAAGCGTCCGTGCAAAAGACCATAAACTGCCATTTCCAAATCCTTCTTCGTTTTAAAAATTCATTAAGCTGTTTTAAAATTACGAGGTTTTAAAATTGAGTTAAATAAATTTTCCTCTTAACGTTTCAATTGACGGTCACTTTATTTTATATGCTTTGTGAACTGATTTTTTTACTTACGACATTCACTAATTTAATTACTTAATACATCCAAAAATTAATATCTAACATTTTCAGAAACAACACTAACATAACAGTTATTTTATTGCATTTTGGCAGTTGATACGTCCCAAATCAAAAAGAACACTGAATTATGCCCACCATTCAACAGGGACTGCCATTCACGATTTCCCTGACTTATTATTGCTTTACTTTGCTTCTTAAATTGCTGTATAATTTCTCTTCAAATTTAAGTAGGTTTTTTTGAGAAAACTGGACCACAAAAAATACCATTTTTGTTACATACACAAATATGACTAACTCTAAAAAAGTCATACGGAAAGATATCCATTGGTTTTAAAGATTTGTATTATATTAAGGCATTTTAATTCAAAACTTACATAGTTGTCTTATACCAGTAACAAAGAAAATTGTGAAATTAAATGTACGTATATTATTAATATTATTATCACATTTTTGCACTTCTGCATTCCTCTTTCTGTTTCTATTACAGTTTTTTAAGTTGTTAAAGATATAGGACAGACATTGTATATTAAATATCTTACAGTATGACTCTCACATTATATATTAAGAAAATCTAAAGCATACTATGTGGCAGAGTAACATAGTGAACTTAATCTAAGGCAACTTTTTATACACTGAAATATGCTTAAAACTACTTTCCACATATTTTCAGGACTCGGGAAGTATATTTATATATAAAACTACGAAATTTATACAAATATCCTAATATTTACAGATTTCGCTAAATACAGAAGGAACCCAAAGGCAGAAACGTGGCAGCCATTATATGACAATATAACTGTTGCAGGAAAAAATATAATATATGTTAACAATAACCAAAAACAACAAAACTGACTATATTATCAACACAGATTATCCACAACTTGAGTATAAAATTACCCGTTTAATGTTACCTACACCTATCTTCGTGGATTCCTTAGTGCTGAAAAGTCATTCAGTAAAACTAGATGAGGAAACATTAAACACAAAATAAAAATAATAATAATAAACTGAATAGCCCCTTCTTATGCATTTCAAAACTCTAAAGTAAGATATTTAATATCTAAAATGGCATAAAACCGGGTGGACTGTTTTCGGTTAACCACCCTGTATGTACACAAAAACTTATATATGGAGTACCCAAGGTACAGTTCTAGAACCATTATTATTTTCCATTTATATCGACAGTTTGTTTGAAATACAATCAGCTGGACGGTTGTTTCTTTTGCAATATCCCACAAAATTGTTATTTTCCGAAACAAAAGTATTATTAGACAAAATTAATTTACTGCAAGATATTGTTAGATGACATTTATAAGAATTAAAATAAATAATCAGGGTTTAAAGTTGCCCAGTCGGAAAAACAACAACTCAAAAAAGTTTTTCTTATTCTATTCCAAGGTTGTAAAATTTCCTACTTATGAAAATAAAAGAAATTAGATTTTAAATACAAAAAAAAATCAGTGATGGTTATTTGATGAAAACTTGCAAAAATATATGAGAGAAAAATATAAATGTATAAAATGACTTTATGATATCTCTTTAATTGATTTATTTATTGATTATACATTTCCTTTATTTATTTGCTACATAATACTTTGCATTTACACAAAAAATGTTTTTTGATTTAAACGTCCTTTTTGATAGCATGTTAGTCTTACTTGTTTATTAGTTAATAATATTATTCACTGCTTAAGCGACGTTTCGGCCGAGTCGCATCTGTCATATTCAGGTTCTCGTTGATAATTGATTTCTGCAGTTTCTCGTTACTGGACTGAAATTTCTTTTTGATTTTAGTTCGTCACGAGAAGACACAGTAAGCGGTTATTAATAATAACCTGAAGATGGCAGATGTGACTCTATCGAAACGTCGTTTAAACAACTGCGGTCCCTCTAGGGACCTATCAGTTACACGGGAGTACACCTGGACATTATTTAGCTTCTTAAAATGACACCAAATAAAATAGACGTATTTCCTATTAATAAAAAAAAATACTTTTTAATTTAATTTTATCTATTAAATCCATATGGTATTTAAGATGAATTATTTGTTTTTATTATCATCAATACAAAAGTTTGAACAACGACTTGTGTGCTGGTAATCCTGGCGACGAGGGCGTGCTAACGCAACTTATTGACGAGTCTTCTGTATTACCCATGCATTACGAGTAGTGCTGGCAAAAACCGGAAAAAATGAAACCGGTTAATCGGCTTCCTCAAAAACCAGTTTCGGATAAAACTGGGTATCCAAATATAGATCAAAAACGGTTAATCGGGTAACCGGATATTCGAAAAATCGGTTACTCGGATATCGGTTATCCGAATAATCGATTATTCGGATATCCAAAAATCTCGGTTATACGAAAACCTGTTAATCGGATATTTGAAAAACCGATTAATAAGAAAACAGATTAAATTGAGTTTATAATTTAGATTTTAGAAGACAAATTAAATATATCAAGTTTTATGAAAATTCCAAACTAAACCTGCGCGCCTGTAGTTTTAGATTTCAACATTTGAAAGAAAGGAGACGCATATTAATTGATTATCCGAGGTCGGTTATTCGAACACCGCTTATTCGAATATTGGGTTATCCAAAGAACCTGTTATTCGAATATTTGGTTATCCCATTAACCGGTTAACCGATTAAAGGGTTTTCGATTTTGTTCAAAACCGCGAATCATCCAAAACCGATTAACTGGTCATCCAGAAAACTGGTTTCAGTTGTCAGCACTAATTACGAGTATATAATTATTTTCAATTGCATAGGTATTTTTTTCAATATAAAGTAGTACTAAACAATGATTCATATATTTAGTAAATATTATATGGTGTTATGAAAGTAGATATATACCATTTCGTTTTACTAACAAATAAGTACATTATGCCTTAGTTATTACTATTACACTGAACATAACTAGTGTTTTACACTTTTGTATTATCTGCCGAAATAACATTCCCTTATTTTGCTGAAATATTACTTTTGGAAATATTCTCAGGTGACTATATTCCCAAAATAAGTTTAAGATTTGTCAGCTTGTATGCGTACAAATACTAACCCCGGTAACAAGGTCACATCATATCAACATAACTTTTTGATCATATTTTGGATGTTGGTAACCAAAGCGGATGACAGATGAGCTCGGTAGCGCAGTGGGCTAGAACGTTAATAACAATAACCAGACTGGGCCCAATTACGAGTAATTCAGAGAGAACAAATTCGTATTACGTATTAAGTACACGTGAAACATACCAAAGGATATTGCATTGCATGAAGTAAATAAAGGACGACCGCAAATGGATAGCGAAATGACGGACGCAACGGGCAATCATGTGGCAAAGGTGCTGACTACTGATAGTACGAATGATCGACGGTGGCCAGCTTTTTTTACTTGGTAGTAAAAGAGTTACAGCCGTAAATGCGTATGTAATCTAATTGTAACATCGTTGAAAGCAATGGGTATTATTATCAGTTCGCAAATGGTAATGCTGGTGACCGATGCAGAATTATGCTTAAAGCTGGTCAGTTGCTAAAAGCTGCTTTTCCACGTTTAATACATATAATATGTACGGTCCACGCCCTACATTTGGTATCAAAGGAAATCAGAAAAAATTGCACATGGATAGGTGCCAATTGCAAATACAAAACAGATTCTTGTGAAAGCCACTAAGCTTTTGTGCTTCAGTTAAATCCTGGTGACTCACAAGCCATCTCTGAGACTATTTGTAATTATAATGTAGTATTGGACAGTATCCACCAATTAGAAAGTTTTTCGTTGTCCCTAGAATACTCTCTTGATCTACTTGATAGTGTACAAACTTTAACAAATGTCCCCGGTATGCGCGTTAATGAGTGGCGGACTGACACTTGTTGATGGTTGGAGCGATTTGTACCGAGGGGCGGCAAGGGCACACGAAGGACCTGTATATAGTGAGGGGGGTAAAAATATCAAAAAACACTATTCATAGAATCACATAAATATTAATTTAGTGTGAAAATAACTAGAGAGTGCACTTCTACATTAACTCGAGTGTATTTTTATTTAATTTAGCATAAGTACAAAATAAAAATGAATTTTATAAAAATAAACTTTAAACTCTTTAGTTGGATTAGTGGATTAGTTAAAAATATACTAGTTAAAAATATACTACTTAAAAATATACTAGTTAAAAATATAACAAGCAACTAAATAGTAATAATGATAAAAATACTACTAAAAAAAATATAAAAAAACAGGAACTTTTAATAAAACAGAAGTGAATTCTTTAGCAAAAGAACAAAAGAGCACCTTTTGGGATCGAATAGGTGGCGTTTTGGACCGGGGGGCGTTGTGGCGATCGCCACCACGCAACCATGATCAGTCCGCCACTGGGGTTAATAAGAGATTTAGTGACATTTTACAAAAAAATCCAGGGTATGCAAAATTGTGATATCAATCGGTATTTCGGTGAGAAATATCTTTTTTTTAATACACAAATGTATTTACACAACGAAAGAGGTGTTTCTCGGAAGAAAACATCGAAACTGCAAATGTTCTCACGTATTCCCTCTGAGCCTTTGTCGTCGGTACAGGACAGTTGAAAGGTAAGCACTTTTCTAAATACCATGTAACATTTAAAATTGTCATTTTTACGACTACGACCGAATAAGTGCTCTGTAATCGAAAAATAAATGCATTGGGATTATTTACATATACGCTGGCTCATGTCTGACGCCACTAAATTACTACGGAATTTGGCCCAGTTTAGTGATAACTGATAAATCTAATTGGTTTTACTGCCTGCCGACTCCCCGGTTCAAATTCCGACGTCGACCCTGACAAAGTCGAAGGAAGTGATTTTGTGCGCGCGGTTTTTTTTTTCATCAGTGTAACCCCCGCCCGTGCAGCTCCGGCATTGGATTAGGGGTCGTCTAATTTATGTGGTACCTAATTATGTTTATGTTTATGTCTAATATACTCTAATACGATGTTTCAATACAGAAAGATAGACGTCTTCTTAATATCAATTTATACATCTCCACGATTTCTTATGTATTTTCTTGAATTATAAAAGAATTTATAACAATTATTGACATGAAGTCGCCGTAAATATGTATTAGATATGTCAAATATGTCGTAGTAAGGATGTTAGTATGATGGTCTCATATTACTTAGGAGAAACATTTTTTTTTAATATACAGCTTTTCATTTTTTTTTTAATACCCGTTATAGTTAACATTTAGGAAGTTAGATATTTACCAAATACCTATACAGGGTGAGTCAATAGTGTGTTCTCCTTCGATAACCTTTGAACCGTTAATGATACAACAATTTATTAAATAAAAAAGTTTTTTGGGTCGAAAAGATCTATCATTTAAAATTATTGTGAAATCTACAGGGTGCTTAAATTTTCTGTTACACACAAAAAATACTTTTTTTTAATGGAACACCCTTTATATTTTGTCACAATTTTATTAAATGAAAAGAGTATTATACAGCGATATTTTGTTTTTTGGATTTGCATGCAACGTTGCCAAGTTATTTAACATTTTCTGGAAATTCAAAGATTTATAAGGGCCCGTTTAATAATTTTTATTTACCTATGAAAACAAGCTGGGTAAGCAAATATTATACTATTCTTAGTTCATACTACACGCTAAGTATTAGTACCTTTTTACATTATTCCATTTTACAGGGTGTCCATGACGGCATGTCAATTAATGCGAATTTCAAATGGGAAAAACTGTTTCCTTAAATGGAACACCCTGTATTTTTTACGTGGTTGAATTCCTTCTTCAAATTGCTTTCTATTTTGTATAACACTTCCTATACCTAACTGTTGAAGTTTTCGAGAAAATTAAGGTTTTCTCTTTAACCTTGCGATCATAGTAAAAATTAATACAATTTTATCAAGAATGGCTTTGGAAAAACAAAAATTGTGCTGTCAAACTAATATTTTGTGGTTTACACGTAATTAATTTTACTTAGTGGTGATTCTTCTTTATTTCCTAGTTGAGTTGTTTATTTTTGTTAAATAAATAATGAATTTTTCACACGAAGAGTTGATCGACATGGTTTATGCATTGGGAGAAGAGGAGAGAAATCCGCTATAGGCATCAAGAATTTATATTCAGCGTTATCCAGAATGAAGACAACCTCACCATTCTGCATTTGAAAGGTTGCGAGAAAGGTTTGAATGAACTGGACATGTAAATTATGAAAAACATGAACGTACAAAACTAGAAGAAAAAGTGCTTCAAGTTACATTAAGTGTCGAGAGAAATTAATAGACAACTTGATATAAGTCAATCCTCTGTAACAAAAATATTGAGGACACAAAACTTTCATCCTTATCATATTCAACTGCTTTAGGAACTAGAGCCAAATGATTTCGAGCGTAGGGTAACATTTTGTGAGTGGACACTCAATAAGACTCACCAACAGCCACAATTTTTTGATTTCGTGCTATCCACTGATGAGGCCACATTTCATAAAAATGGTTGTGTTAATAGACATAACTTACACTACTATAATACCATGAACCCTCATTTTACGAGACCTGTAGATAATCAACACCGATGGTCACTCAATGTGTGGGCAGGGATAATAGGTGAATATGTAATTGGACCGCATTTCTTTAATGGTCATTTGACTGGGAATATGTACCTCGATTTTTTTACAAAATGTACTGGGAGGATTGTTAAACGGGTGTCCTCAAAATGTCTTACACAGGCTATGGTTCCAGCACGACGGAGCTCCATTCCATTATAGTATTGCCGTAAGAAACATTTTAAATGTTACATTTGGTGACAATTGGATAGGTCGAGGAGGACCAGTTCAATGGCCACCAAGGTCGCCAGATTTGACAAAATTGGACTTTTTTGTAGGGATACATTAAAGGATTAGTGCACAAAACATCACCAACTACAAGAGAAGACATGCAGCAAAGAATTCGACTAGCGTTCGACACCATCACGCCTAACATGTTGCAAAATGTAAGTAACTCATTTCTTCATAGAGTCAGAATTTGTAATTTACAACTAGGAGGTGTAAATTTTGTCATTCAAGTTCAATAAATTTGCTACTTTTACTGTTACCCTTACGATTTTATAGAAAATAATTTTTCGCCTGACCGCAATTTTTGTTTTTCCAAAGCCATTCTTGATAAAATTGTATTAATTTTTGGTATGATTGTGAGAAAGAGAAAACCTTAATTATCTCCAAAAATGCAACAGTTAGGTATAGGAAGTGTTATACAAAAAAAGAAAGCAATTTGAAGGAGGAATCCAACCATTAAAAAAAATACAAGGTGTTCCATTTTAAAAAACAGAGTTTTTCCCATTTGAAATTCGCATTAATTGACATGCCGTCATGGACACCCTGTAAAATGGAATAATGTAAAAAAGGTACTAATACTTAGCGTGTAGTATGAACTAAGAATAGTATAATATTTGCTTACCCAGCTTGTTTTCATAGGTAAATAAAAATTATTAAACGCACCCTTACAAATCCTTAAATTTCCAGAAAATGTTAAAGAACTTGGCAACGTTGCATGCAAATCCAAAAAACAAAATATCACTGTATAACACTCTTTTCATTTAATAATATGGTGACAAAATATACAGGGTGTTCCATTTAAAAAAAAGTATTTTTTGTGTGTCACAGAAAATTTAAGCACCCTATAGGTTTCACAATAATTTTAAATGATAGATCTTATCGACCCAAAAAAACTTTTGTATTTAATAAATTGTTGTATCACTAACGGTTCAAAGGTTATCGAAGGAGAACACACTATTGACTCACCCTATATAATATTTGAATCTTGAAAATCTTATTTGGTATAAATACTTTTGACTTAAGAGTGCTACTAGAAATGACTATTTTAACTTTAGGCAAAAGTTTTCATCTAGGTAACAAATACTAACAGTTATATTGCCACAACTGGTGATATCATATTTTGCAGATATTCATAAAAAATTAAATTATCACATTGTCGTTATAAAACGGGTTTTACAAATAAAAAAAAAAAACTAAATTAATTATATTTTACAAACAATTTTACGCACAACAACTATTGGTGTTCCAAATTTACATAAATTATCGAGATGAATTACTCCTGAAAACTTTCTGTAATAACAGCGCTATAAAAATTTGTACTATATGTTAAGTATGGGTTACCTTATATATTGTGTTTAAAATTATATAATAAAAACATACTAAAAAGCGATGACTTTATTTTCTAGTAATATTTAAGCAGAATAATTAATATAATTCCCAATTAATTCCTTGCACACAATTAATTAATTCAAAATAACATATTTTACAATGGTAAAGGTGTAATTACATAAAAATTGAATTTTTGAATTGCTTTTAAAAAATAAAATATTGCACATTAACCCTTAAACCTAAAGTGTGGTGGATTACAAGGTGACACTGAAAAAACATCGAGTCAAATAAGTTTGACTGCAAATAAAATCATGCACTATTTAGTATATGAATTTACCTACGAAATATTTGTAAAAATGCTAAAAAGTGTATACATTTTAAACACAATATGTCACAGATCAATTAATTAAATAAAAACATCAAAGGTAAAATTAAAATAAATAACAATTTAAATAAATAATTAACTTCCAATAATTTTATATTACAAGTTAATTATGTACTTATAATAATTAACAAAAATAAAATTAAATATCGATCCGTGGTCGATACTGCAATGTTAATGGAGGGTTTTGAAATCTCCACCTCGTCACATACACGAACTTTAAAGTGTGGTCTTTTCCTAATAATTCATCATTGCATAAAATATCAATCTATAATGAGATAAAAATAATATATTACTTCCACTATAGCATCATACCTACATATACAAAATTGTTCAGTTATTTTGGATCGTGTTAATGAATTTTATCGAAATTGTATAAACCAATAAAAAAAAATGCAATATACTTACTACTAATTATTAAATATACAAACAACCTAATTATTATCCGAGTTTAGGTTATAAAACCAACAGTGCTATAACAGCATTAAATTTTTGATTATACAGAGTGTCCGGAAATAGCAGAATTTTTGGGGAGGGGATTTCTCACTCAAAAATAATAAAATTCAAGCCAACAGGTGTCCGAAGATGTTTTCAAATTGAGCTACAACAGTTTAAAGATGGCAACAAGAATCTGGTTTTCGTTTTTTATTTCAAAAACTATTTTGAGCAAAACAATGAAATTTGGTGCAAGTGGTACTTTTCTTGAAGAATTTAATGGTTTTATCAACACAGACCGTAAAGAACCATCGCCGCATTTGATTTGACACGTGAAAAAGTGTCGAGAGGTCTCTCACTGTTGGCAGTAGGTGTACAAAATAGCGGTAGGACTTTCTGAGTACTTGGCAGGATTAAGTGCTGTCTGGAAGGACCTAGCAGGACTTGAGTAAGACCTGATAGGACCTGGCAGAACTTGGCAGGACCTAGAGGACCTGGCAGGACTTGCACAGGACCTGGGCCGGACCCGGCAGGACTTGCACAGGACCCAGCAGGACTTTGGTAGTACACATTTGTCATTAATTTTTAGTTTGCTGGAAACCTGTGTAGTGTGAGTATGAAACAAGGTGTGAAGTGAAACGATCGAATAGACTGGTCAGAAAACATTTCACAGGTTTTATTTTCAACATAATATGTCTGAATTTACTTTATTTAAAAACATGGTGATACTGGTTACTATTGCACTACTAGCACACTGTTGTATCAAGCCAATTAGGCGAGTGGGCAACAATGAAAATTAAAAATGATGTAATAAGATCACTCAATTTATTATTTATACGCATGACTTCAATAGTATGATTTTATTAACTAGCTGTTAAATAACTTGTTAAATTGTAAAACAAACATACGTAAAATATCTAAAATGCAGACGGACTCTAAATAAAGAGTTTTTGTTGTATTATTTTGAACCAACTAGGCATATAAATTTATGTCTATTAATACACTCTCCCCTTGTGAAAAAATTTTGGAATTGGCTGTTTATAACCAATTGCTCGGACATTTTGAAGACAATGGTATTCTAATAGACAATCAATCAGGTTTTCGGTCTAAATTTTCTTGTGAAACAGCAGTTCAATTAACTCTGATTAAATTAAAGAATAGCATAGATTGTAATAGATACACTGTTGGTGTTTTCTTAGACCTAAAAAGGGCCTTAGAAACAATTGACCGCAATATATTAATTAAAAAATTACAAATATATGGTACATGGGGTGATGTATTAAGGTGGCTTAAAGATTATTTGACTGGCCGATCCCAAAAAGTAAAAATTGGAAATTATCTCTCACAGGATAGGCCAAATAATTTTGAGGTACCACAGGGATGTGTTCCGGGACCATTCCTATTTATTATTTATATCAACGATATAAATTTGTAGACTGTGAATTTATTAATTTGTTTGCTGATGATACATTGGTCATGTGTAGTGATCAGAATGTCATCGATGCAGTCAATGAAATGAATAATGTTCTTGATAAAGTTGATCTATACCTTAAAACTAATAAATTAAAACTTAAATTACCAAGACTAAAGCAATCATTTTTACAATAAAATATAAATATAACATTGATCTCAGATCACTTGCTCTTTCTATTGAATTTGTAACAGAAATGAAATATTTAGGATTTGTTTGAGTAGTCATTTTGAATATATTTGTAAAAAAAAAATTGTTAAAATTTTTTATTTTTTTTACCAGAATTGCAAATGAGTTATCAACATATGCTAAAATTACAGTATATAATACAATTATTAAACCGCATTTTGACTATTGCGCTTCAGTACTTTATCTCTTTTATCTTAATAAAATATCCAAGCTACAAGTATTTCAAAATAGAGGAATGAGAATAATTTTAAAATATAACAGATATACACCAATTTTACATGTTGTCATCTTTGCAGTGATTATCAGTTTTTTAATCTTTCTTTTTAGTAGCATGATTTTCATTTTTAAAGTATTAAATAATTTACAACCTACATATTTTAATGAATTTATAGTGTACAATAGCAAAATTCATCAATATTTCACTCGTAATAGAAACAATTTGCATTTAAATCGAACTATGAACACGTTATTTTTTAAGGGCATCAACCAATTTAATAACATTCCGTTGATAATAAAATCTAGTCACTCACTCTATATGTTCAAGAGGAGACTATTAGAATACATAAATATTTTTAATGTGTTATACTTCTATGAAATTCTATTTAAATTCTATTTAAGTTATTTAGTGTTAGAAACTCATGTAGGCGATTATATGTATGTGTATATATGTGTAGATATATGTGTATATACTTGTGCTTATTATATGCTCTACACTACTTTGTAATATTTTTCCACTACTACTACTGTTATAAAATTGTCCAAACGTTGTCTGTAATTACGAAATTCTATTTCAATAAATTACTATTACCATGTAATAATATATCCATCTAACTCTTCCAACTGTAATTTTTAAATTAAATTTTAATTTTATAGCAGGTATATTATAACGCAATTTACAGCTTTTTATATGATCTTTTTTTTAATAGAGATTAACTATATCTATGTGTAGGTTATTGCAATAAGTAAAAAAAATCCATTTACTCGTTAATTACTACTTTCTTAGAATGCTATATATTGGTTCAAATTAAGCAGGGTTACGACGATTTAAATCATGATATAAATCAAGTAGTGTAAAGCTAGTAAATCAAACTTCAGAAAATTCAAATAAAAAGTATAGTTTATTTAAAAGCTAGATACAAATTAAACTGAAAAAAAATCAAATAAAAAGAAGAAAAGAACAGTTAGGTTACACATATAAAACAAAAGTTACCTTCTTAAATGTACATTATAAATTAGGTGCCTATTTAAAAGCAGAAACATAAAGTAAACAAATTAAACAGAACCAACTCTAAAAGAAAATAAAACATAATTTACTCCAAAACAAAAATTTTAAATTGGTTTAATTATTGTAAAGTTTGTACAAAAAAAACTAATTTAGCTGCTTTTTCGGTCCCTAAACGATTTCGAATCTTAGAATGAATCAAGCCAAATGTCGAAAATATTCTCTCAACCGAGACTGAACTAGCTGCAGCAGAAAATAGTTGCTTGATAATCGGGAATAATTTGTCAATAACATCAATATTTCTTTGGGATTTCCACCAGTCCAAGGGTTTTGTGTTTTTAAGAATTTCTTCGTGAAACATAATATCGGCAAAAGGCTCAGATTTTGCCAGAAATTTAATAATCAGTGGTAGTAAACCACTTTCGGGATATAATTCATTAGCGGCTTCTAAAGCACGATTCTTTTCGCTTTCTGTTAATTTATGCTTTGTTTTCGTAGGGTCTTGAATGAAGGCTAGCAAATGATATGAGGTGATACACTGACCATATCGGTATCTAAATGTTTGCATTTGCCTTAAGTTAATTTCAGTTTCGTCAAAATGCGACTCAAGAATTTGAAATTGTTCTACGACGTCTGATAAAATTGCATTGTTTCTTCGAAGCCTATCAAGTGCAACAGATATAGGTTTTAGTAGTGATAAGTAATCTTTAGCAGTTCTTTTTAAATAAATGCTTGATATTTTCTGTCTTACTATGCTGTCAATTTCATTTTTATGTTTCCTCGCTAATTTTAAAAAGTGTGGGCCATGATTTAACGAAACCCTCTAAGCAGTCGGCAAGTGAATTGCATCTTACGTCAGAAGGTAAAGTAAGTTTTTTTCCTCCTTCTTTTGCGTATGTGGCAGAGGCAAAATGATTGTTTCGGAAGTATTTCACAACGAACGTAACGTGTTCCTTAATTTCACTAATTTTCAAATCCTTACATGACAAGTGGAACACAACCGTAAATAATAACATTTAGTTCTGTTGCCTCTTTCATTTGGTTTCTCATAGCATTCATATTGGCAGCATTATCCGTCACAAAACTGCTTATTGTACAGGTATAGTCAGTGTTTAGAGTTTTAATTAAGTTTGTTGCAAGTTCTGTTAAATATACAGATGTATGTGGATTTCCAGATGTCTATCGTGTCTACTAAAAAGGAAGACCCATTTTCCGTAGTTACAGTTGCACATATTATTGGTTCATTGTGTATGTTGGACCATCCATCCAATGACAGACAAACTGAACTTCCTGATAAATCTTTAAAACATTTACTTTTTTCCTCGTTATACACTTCATCGAGCAGTCTAGTCTGTTGGACACATCATGTCGAAATGGTGGTACTTATCCAGGTCGTAAAAGCGTTATTGCCTTTTTTACTTCAAGTTGTTCAATACACATGAAACTGCTGTTTGTCGCAGACTCCAGAACTGGAGTCAGACACTACTTTTCTTTTTTTACTTAATGGCATAGAAGATAAGAGCGGCTGTGGTTTACTATTTTCCTCTGCATCTTATTGCAATGTGTTCAATTGTATCTGTAATAAAAAACAAGATTGTTATGTTGTTTAAATCCAGCTACACACAGACAGGCATAGATAATATACTTTGTTCTTAAAACTAGGAGTGAATGAAAGTGACATTTGCACAGGGAAAGTTACTAGAAATCTAGAAAATGCACTAGATTTTAACGCTAAATTTGAATCTAACCCTGACGTAGTTTTCCACGAAACACCAAAACACTATACACTACTCTCGACGCGTGTTTCGCCAACTGAGTTGGCATCATCTGGAGATGATTAAAAACAGTTTTAATCATCTCCAGATGATGCCAACTTGGTTGGCCAAACGCGCATCGAGTGCAGTGCATAGTGTTTTGGTGTTTCGTGGAAAACTACGTCAGTGTTATCTTCGCATGAAAGGTTCCAACCCATTCCAGGTCGTAGAAATAGACCGACGTTAAATAAGTAAATTAAAAAAAAAAAAAGGTTCTGTCAATATTTTGTCTTACTAAGAAGTTATAATTATAAATAAAATAACACTATACTTACATTGGACACTGTTCCTGAAGTAGAGGGACCTTCATTATTTGTTTCTACACTTTCCACATTACGCGAAGCACATTTGTTCCAGTGGACTTTCAGTTGGTCCACAAGCCCTTGAATTTCTACATTATACTTTTTACATGTAGCTCTACTACCACTTTTTCCATCAAGCTTACTTGATTTTTCAATAAAATATTGCCAAATAGGATCTTTTTAACACGCTTTTATTAGCTTCACTTGTATGTTTGTTTGTTTGTTTGTAACCGACTCTTTGGACTCGATTTTGACCCACTTTAAACGGACAGATTTAATTGAAATTTTGTACACTTACGAAGAACCGGTAACAATACAATAATTTGATAAGTTTATATCATTATCCTGATCAGGATCGCCAATCCTTTCCTCACGTATCCCGGCGTGAAAGCAAAGGCTTAATATGTAAGTAGATTCGGTATTTGTTAATTAGCTCGGTGGTCGAGTGGGTTAAGGCAGTCGACGCGAAACGACAGACTCCTCCGGCGTGAGTTCGAACCCCACGGCTGAAATAAAAAAATATTTTTTTTTTCAGAAATATCTGTTGGATCGTAATATGTTATAATATCAGCATCAATAAGCAATATAAATATAGTTTAAAACAAGTAAAAAACACGCTTTCATAGCACATCAAACTAAAAAGTTAAAAATAAATATAGTTTAAAAAAACTAAAAAACACGCTTTTAAAGCACATCAAACTAAAAAGTGAAAAATAATTATTAATATAAACTGAAAACAATAATGAACGAAAAATACTAGTATTATTGTGAAAAAAGCGTGGGGCGCTTTGTGCCATATTTTTCGTATATCGAGCAACCCACGCTTTTTTCACAATAATACTAGTATTTTTCGTTCATTATTGTTTTCAGTTTATATTAATAATTATTTTTCACTTTTTAGTTTGATGTGCTTTAAAAGCGTGTTTTTTAGTTTTTTTAAACTATATTTATTTCCTTCCACTTGTATTAGAGGACATGTTAAATAATTATTTAATATTTAAATACTATAAATATAATCACTCAGATTCGCTTTCTCACTTGTTACGCGTTACGCGGCAGATTAGCAAATAATGGCAATTCGCATCATCCCCGCGCATTATAAAGACAGGCGAATTTTCAAGTTCTGACAGGAATTTTCATGTATGCTCTAGCTTACTTTACAATTATAGATACAAGGTACACAATTTATTCCATTTGTAAGTTTAGACAAAAGCTATCTTTGTTAATATAAGTACTAAATACATTGTTAATGTCAATTATTAGGATGATTATGTAAAAAAATAAATAAAAATCAAAAAAATCATAATTTTTTGATTTTTTTTTTAAATCATGATTTTTTATTATTTTTTTTTAAATCATGATTTTTTCAACCCTGATGGTTTATCAACAAAGACTGTAAAGAACCAACGCCGCCTTTGATTTGATACATGAAAAAGTGTCGAGAGGTCTCTCACTGTTGGGCAGTAGGTGTACAAAATAGCGGTAGGACTTTCGGAATACTTGGCAGGATTAAGTGCTGTCTGGAAGGACCTAGCAGGACTTGAGTAAGACCTGACAGGATCTGGCAGAACTTGGCAGGGCCTGAAGTCGACCTGGCAGGACTTGCACTGGACCTGGGCAGGACCCGGCAGGACTTTGGTAGTACACATGTCATTAATTTTTAGTTTGCTGGAAACATGTGTAGTGTGAGTATGAAACAAGGTGTGAAGTGAAACGATCGAATAGACTGGTCAGAAAACATTTCACAGGTTTTATTTTCAACATATTAATATGTCTGAATTTACTTTATTTAAGAACATGGTGATATTGGTTACTATTATTTTACTAGCACACTGTTGTAATCGAGCCAATTAGGTGAGTGGGCAACAATGAAAATTAAAAATGATGTACTAAGATCACTCAATTTATTATTATACGCATGACTTCAATAGTATTATTTTATTAACTAGCTGTTAAGTACTTGTTTAATTGTAAAACAATCATGCGTAAAATATCTAAAATGCAGACGGACTCCAAATAAAGCGTTTTTGTTGTATTATTAAGAACCAACTAGGCACAGTAATATTAGTTCAACTCTTATTGATTATGATATAACTAATAATAACTTAATTACTGCGACTGTTCATCATTGTCCTAAAATAACTGATCATTCCATAATTACCCTAAATTGTGTTTCTAAGACTGAATCAGAGATTGAAGTATGTAAAACTTATCGTAACCTTAATGAGAAAAACATTGAAAATATAAATTTGAATTTGATTATGTGTAATTGGTCATTGGGTTCAGTAGATATAAATTTTCTTTATAATGAAATCTTGATAAACTTTAACATTATTAATGACATATCGCCTATTGAAACTTATTATTCAAAAAATAGATTACCCTGGGTTGATTATAAAGTATACTGTAAAGCTAAAGCTAAAGATAGAGTTGTTCTGGCATGCAGAGTGAGTAGACGTGTTTTGCTATGCGCTGAGTAAATTAAAACACTAAACCTATAGTCTGTATAATAAACAATATGGCAAAATTTAACAAACAACAAGAGGAACAAATTGAACAATTAATAAAAGCTACGATCATTAATAAATTCGATGATAGCTGGATGGATGATTTGCTACAGAAAATAACTGAAAAGGTGGAAATGGGCTTCAAAGCTAGAAAAACAGCAAAAGAAAATAGATATCTTGGAGAAAGAAGTTAAAATGCTAAAATCAGAAATGGAAGAAATTAAAACTGAAAATGAGAGAATGGAGCAACATAGTAGAAAAAATAATATAAGAATTTTTGGGGTAAAAGAAGGTAATTCAGAAGATACTGAAAAGGTCGTTTTAAATTTATTAGAAGAAAAATTAGGTATTAAGTTACATAATGAAGACATCAACTATTGTCACAGGGTTGGTACAAAATTAAATAACAATAAAAATAGACCAATCTTTATTAAATTCATATCAAACAAAGTAAAAAATCATGTTTACTATACGAAAAAAGAAGATAAAATGGACAAAAATCACTATCAGAGATGATCTTACTAAATGTCGTATTAACCTTGTGAAAACAGCAGTTGAAGAATTTGGACAGAAAAATGTTTGGACAGAAAAATGTTTGGACAGAAAAATGTTTGGACCCAAAACGGTAACATATACGTCTTTTATAATAATTCAAAACATTATATTAATAACTCTGAAAAACGAATGTCTTTAATTGAATGATCAATATCATTATGTAAGATTATTTTATATTAAATACAATATTTAATTGATTTGATAACATTATTATAGAGCTGTTTAATAATAAAAATATTTCTTGTACAAAAAGGTATTTTTGCTTTACATAATACATAGCCATACAGGTTACTGATTTAATTAATGGAATTTGAAATATTTCACAAATAATTACATTCAAATAGCCAGCGCTTATCGCTTTAACTTGCTTATTATATTGTCTTCTTTTTTTTTCTTATAGGAAATAAACTTGATATATCTACGATAGGTAGTTAATAAAATGAACAATATAGGGAGAGTAATAGATAATATTGAATCTTATGATTGTGTTGAAATGCAATATATTGATTCACTTAGTAAACATGAATCAAATATAACGGAAAAAGGAATAGCCATTTTTAATATTTTTCATATTAATATACGAGACATCCGTACAAATTTTGAAGAGCTATTAGTTTTATTAAATGATTCAAAATTAGTTTATGACATAATAGTATTAACAGAAACTGGTCAAGTTTTATCACCCACAAATTTTGAAATATGCAATTATACTTCTTATTATAATCAAGCTAGGTTTAACAAAAATGATGGAGTTATGATATATGTAAGTAACACTATACCAGTTAATGTTGAATATATAAAAATAAATGAGGTCACTTTCACTACAATTTATCTGCAAAAACACAAAAAAAAATGATATCACAGCAATTTATCGTCCCCCTTCAAGCGACATTAATTTTTTACAAATGATTTAGAAAACATTCTTAAAAAATGTAATAAAAACTCAGACATAAAACTTTTAGTAGGAGATATAAATATAAATATACTGGAAAAAAAGTAGAAACACAAAATTACAGACATAAAACTTTTAGTAGGAGATATAAATATAAATATACTGGAAAAAAAAGTAGAAACACAAAATTACGTGAATTTACTGAGTGAAAAGGGATTGTTTCCACAAATTAATAAACCAACAAGAGTAGAAAATGAATCATGTTCATGTATAGATCACATATTTTTGAATTTTAATGAAGAGGCACTCTGTAGTTTGCCGGTTATTTTAAAGACAGCCATCAGAGATCATTATGCAACAATTTTGAGTTTGGTAGAAAATAAAAAAATGAGTAAAAAAAATAGAGTTTAAAAGTTACAATCAGTATGAAAAAAGTCAACTACAATAAATTGGTAAAATTGCTGGAGAGAGAAACATGGCACGATGTTACTAATGAAAATGAAGTTGAAACAGCAACTAATAAATTTATCATAAAATTTAAATATCTAAAAAACTGTTGCACAACAGCTCTTTATAAAAACCCAAATAATATCAAAAAACTTAAACCATGGATAACCGAGGGTATTGTTACATCTATGAAAGAAAGGGATAGATTAAAACAGCCAAATAATATGCAACTAAAAAAATATATATAAGGCTTATCGAAACACCCTTACAAAGTTAATAAAGCAAACTAAAAATAACTACTACAGACAAAAATTTGGAGAGGCAAAAAATGATATGAAAAAAGTATGGTATATTATAAAAGAATCTATTAATGAAACACTATCACAAAGAAACATAACACAGATAAAAAAATGAAAATTGTAATATAATATCAGATGACATATAAATATGTATTCGTTTTAGCGATCATTTCTCTGAGATTGGATATAAAATGGCACAAGATATCATAAACACAAATAAAAATGCAGAAATAAAAAGTGACCAGTATGAAGGGTGCAGACAAGAACTTTCAAATTCCCTATTCTTATATCCAATTTCAGAAAATGAAATACTGAACAGTATTAATAGTTTAAAAAATCACAGTGCTCCTGGACTGGATAATATTACTGTTAATGATATAAAAAAACTAGTAATTTTTTAATTGACCCTCTACAAGATATTATTAACTTAATATTTCAAAGTGGTAAGTTCCCAGACAGTCTAAAAAGGAGTAAAATTAAACCAATTTATAAATCTGGTAATGTACTTGACGTAACAAATTATCGTCGTATTTCTCTTATCAGTAACTTTGAGCAGAGTATGCAAATAAATAAATAAAAATAAATAAATAAAATAATAGAAAAATGCCTAAAAGTCAGACTTCTAGATCACCTAAAGAAATATAACATTATCATGCCAACCCAATTTGGATTTAGAGAAAATTTTTCCACAACAGACGCTACTTATTGTTTAACACGATATTCATGGTGCCTTAAACTGTGGTCAGAGACCTTTGGTAGTCTTTCTTGGCCTTGCAAAGGCTTTTGATACAGCATCTCACCCTAAATTACTGGAAAAGCTTAACAGCTATGGCATCCGAGGTATAAGTAATGAGTTATTTAAGAATTATTTGTCAAATAGATATCAAATTGTAACAAATAATGATAAAATTAGTGAGGAAAAACTGATTAAATACGGAATTCCTCAAGGAACAGTAATAGGACCAATTTGTGATGAAGAGTTGTTTTTCAAATCATGCAGTGTATGCGTGTAAAAAAAGTAGCAAGAAAAGTGAACCTACTGGGTAGAACAGGACAGGACCTTAGCCAATGGACAAGAACAACAATTTATAAAACTATCATACACCCACATTTCAATTATTGTTCGACAATATTATTCTTACTTATTGCTACTCAAATTTCCACGTTACAAAAAAAAAAAACAAAATCAAGCGCTTAGAGAGATACTTAAATGTGATAGATTTACCAGTATAAAATATGTTAGATAGGGTACGAATATACAGTGTTAGACAATCTATTATTTTTAATACTTTTAAGTTTATATACAAAATGCTGTATCAATTTCTTCCTAAGCATTTAATAGAAAATTGCACGTTTGGTTGAGATATACATAATAATTATACAAGAAGTCAAAATAATTTTTATATTCCAACTGTTAGTACATCATATGGTCAAGATAACTTATTTCATAATGGTTTAAAAGAATATAATCGTTTGCCAGATGAATTAAAAAATAGTACGAATTTGTTGATATTTAAGAAGCAATGTGAACATGTAAAAAAATTTATAGATGTATATGTAATTGTCTTTTCGTTTATATATTGTTGTTCTTTTTTATCTTTTTTTGTTTAGTACATATATTTTCTAGGCTGTATAAATATGTGCCAATTCATAAACATATATATGTATGGATATAATTTGTTAATTGTTTGTATTTATTTAGATTTGCTAATAAAGATTACTACTATTACTACTACTATTATTATTTTTACCTATACTCCATTCATTTCATACAAGCACATAAAAAATTCTAGCATAGGCGCGCGAGTATTTTATAAATACATTTTGTGAATTTATACATTGCACCACGCGCCTATACTAGAGAACTATGCACGACTGAAGGCCGACAAAGGAACGCTCTGCGAGCCCGGGTAAAAAACAATTATGTGCTCATATGAAATGAATGGAGTATAGATCGGGTTAGTCAGTCTACCAACTTAAAGTAAGGAGCGTAAAATACATGAGAACTTTGCAGTAACCTTTTTGTAGTAGAGTAGTAGAGGCCAGTTTAAATCAATCAAGAAAACGACATTCGTCGCATTTGCTACTTTTTGGTAAACTATTATTGAATGTTGATGCCATATTGACATAGATAAAAATATAATTCTGAAAACTAGTTTTTTTAATTAAATATGGTCATTTGCAAACATCTTCTATAAACAGATCATTATTACTTCATAACACATAAACAAAAAAAAATTGTCTATCAAAAATTTTGCATTTTTGAGTGTACAAATAATTTTTGAACAAATTATTTTTTCGAAATAACAATTTTCCAGATGAAGCGTCTTTTTTATCAAAGTATCATGTAAACATTTTACAGAAAACAAGTTAGGTTTGTTGTGAGTGGGTCTCAGTAAACCCTCCACTGCGGCCATCAGAAAGCAAGTAGTCGTTTTAATTTTCACACAGAATGAATGCAATACCATGGTTTATTACCTACATATATTTTATTCAATCGATTTAACCTGGACATATTCAAACTCACAATCAGTAATTTCGAGATATTTTGCTATTCGAACGAGAGAGAGCGCAAAATATAGTTTGCTATCGTACCACTAAAGAGCTGTTCCAAATTTCATTGTTTTGCTCAACAGTTTTGAGAAATTAAAACCAGATTTTGGACGTCATCTTCAAAATGTCGTACCTACTTCAGGAAGTATTTTCTGACACCTGTTGACTTGAACTTCTATTGTCCCTTTAGAGTGAAGAATCCACCCCCCAAAAATTCTGATGTTCTTTCCGGACACCCTGTATATCTCGCATTTACAGAATTTAAAGAGAAACTACTTTAAAGAAGATAAAATGGATTAAATCATGGTACTTACATCTCTATACTTCTCCATCCCATTGAGGACTTTCTTTGCAACAAATTTCTTTAAATGAAGAATAGTTGCTTGGGCTGAACACCGAATAAACCGCCGTTTTAATGTTTTTAAATTTGAACTTATACACTCTAAACAAACATTTACTTGTTCATCTTGTCTATGGTAATCACTTTCTGCATGAGTATTGTCTGCATGATTATCATCTCCATGGATATCTCCATTCGTAAGGGGAATATCCTTTGGATTCGGTAAACCTCTTTGTCGATAGAACTCCCTTTCTCGGTTTATTTCATCTAAATGATAAATTAAAGTAAAATATTATATTTCTGTGGAGAATGTATATGCAGTCACTTACTTTTCTGTAAATCTGGTACAAGTTTATACACAATATCTTGCATAGTCCTATCGAAACTTATGTATTGCAAAGGATGAGATTGATGAATTACAATATTGCATGTTGGACAGGTATTGTTTTCTTCTAAATGTTTCACCAAGCAACTTTTGCAAACTGAAAATAATAGTTTAATTTAACTTGCATAAAAACAATCTACAAAATTAAAAGAAAGCACTGCAATACTTACATGTATGCAAACACTCTGTAACAGTTGTTGCGTCAATTAGGTATCCCCTACATATCTTACAAGTTATGTGACTATTAAGGGTTTTCAGTTTTATTTTTCTTTCCATTATCATAATTTATAATAAACCATAACTTTACAAAATTAATTCTAACCCTAATTGACTTGACACACACAAACAAAAATTTATCAATGGAGGTCTGTACGCTTGCGCATAAGTCATTAATTGACAGCAAGACAGCGTACCTTAACATTACATCTCGCTTTCTCTTATGACATTTTACCGTTATTTATCTTTCTCGGAAGCTTTCCAGAAAGATTTAATTTCAAACTTATTCTTTTCGGTATGGTAAACCAGAAAGACATTTCATTTCATCAATAACTTTTAAATAGGTAATGGTATAGTATTAAGTTGGATAAAAATATCATATAATCTTTCTCCATTGATATTTAACTACAGGCAGTTATAAAAATGAAATGTATATACTGCTCCTTTTAAAACGACAATACCGAAGTCTTCTACTGTTACCCCAGGTTTCCACAAATAACAGCAGTTTGCAGTAAAACAGCCACGTGAGAAATCCACTTGCTTCTATTGGATACGCCTGAAAATACTCACTTTAGAGATCAGTAGTGGCTCCGTTTCTCACGTGACTGTTTTATTTTAAGTCGAAGTCTTCTACTGTTACCCCAGGTTTTCATAAATAATAGCAGTTTGCAGTAAAACAGCTACATGAGAAATCCACTAGCTTCTATTGGATACGCCTGAAAATACTTACTTTAGGGATCAGTATTGTGTCCGTTTCTCACGTGACTGTTTTATTTTAAGTCGAAGTCTTCTACTTTTACCTCATGTTTTCATGAATAACAGCACTTTGCATTAGAAAAGCCACGTGAGAAATCCACTCGGTTCATATTGTATACGCTTGAAAGTCTTTTGCGTTAAGCTGTCAACAACCACATGGCTTGTTGTGTGATGTGTCCTCTGCCGATTTAGTCTTTCTCGAACGCACTACAGAAGTTGTCATTTGTTTTGGCAGGTGTCAAAATGTTGAGGTTACCTTAATATTACATTTAAATCTAGATAAATTCAGAATGTTAAGTAAATACTATGTAATTAATTACATTCATCATTTTTTATCTACTTAAATAGGAGGAACAACACATTTTTCCAAAATGTTGTCCAAACTCATTGTTCTAAGACTTCATACAAAAGTACTTACCGCTAATATAAGGTTAGCTACAGTTTCTACAGGTGCTAATTATTCAGCTAGTTTACCAACTCAAGCCCAAATTGTAATAGCAGGGGCGGGCATAGTTGCGAATTCTGTAGCATACCATTTAGTTCAAAATGGATGGAATGATATAGTAGTCGTAGAACAAGGTAAAATAGGAAGTGGCACATCACACTTTGGATCTGGTACTTTAGGTTTATTTAAACCTATAGCACATCGCAACTTAATATGGTATAGTATTAAATTATACCAAGAATTGCAACAAATGGGTTATGATATTCAAATGAAACAGTGTGGCAGCATTAACTTAGCTCAAACAAAAGATCGTTTAATAGCCCTTAAACGTCGAATGGCTTATAATATACCAACCGGTCTATACTGTGAATTAGTCAGGGGACGAGAGCTACAAGAGTTACATCCTTATCTAAATATTGATGATATCGAGGGTGCTGTATGGGTCCCAGAAGATGCAGTCGTAAATCCCAAATCAATTTGCGATATTCTTGCTACCCTAGCTCAGCAAGGAGGGGCAAAATATGTTGAAAACAACACAGTTAATAGAGTACTTACTAAAAATAAAATGGTATATGTGGTTGAAACTGATCAGGGTAATATTTTCTGTGATTATTTTGTTAACTGCACTGGAATGTGGGCTAGAGAACTGGGTCTTCAGTCAAATCCACAAGTGTGTATCCCTGCATATCCGGCACAACATTTTTATGCTAACACAGGACCCTTAACTCAAGGTTTGCAAAAATAATAAATATTTGATTTGTCAAACATAATATATACTGGAAATTTAAGAAATGGACGATTCTATACCAGTCGTGAGAGATTTCGATGCTCATACTTATGCCAGAGAATATAATGGTGGTCTTATGGTAGGTTGGTTTGAACAAGAAGCCAAGCCAGCATTTGAGGAAAGCAAAGTACCTAAAGATTGGAAGAAACATATAAAAAAGGATTTTAAGCATTTTTGTAGGTATTTCCTTTTATAATTGCCTGTAGTATATTAAAAAAAGTATTATCAACTTGATACCAGATCAATGAATTGTTACTAATTTAAGGTAGACTACTCTGAGTTTTAATCTGGGGTTTCCAAAATTCAGCACTAGTACATACTTTCAAAAAACATGTTATAATTGATATATTGCAGGGCCCCTTTGGGAAAAGGCAGTTCATCGTATACCATTGTTAAAAAGTTGTAACAAGCCAGAATTGACAAATTCCCCTGACAATTTTACTCCCGATGGTCGTTGGATATTAGGAGAAGCGCCAGAAGTTAAAAACTATTTTGTTGCATGTGGGATGAATGGAAATTCTTTACAGGTAAACTTTTTGGCTGTTTACATCCTATTGGTTGAATATTTCGTGTAAACCAAAAAATAAAATTGATGTAGGTACTTGGTAAGATTTGTAAAAATAATTTTAGGGTGCTGGTGGCATTGGCAAGGCTGTAGCCGAGTGGATTATTGAAGGAAAACCAAATCAAGACTTGTTGCCCTTTAATGTCCAAAGATTTTTAAAAGTACATAATAGTAGGCCCTATTTACAACAAAGAATGAAAGAAGTCGTAGGAAGGTATGTAACAATTTGAAGCATTACACAGAGGGCCAGAAAATTCGAAAAGCGGCCAAAAATCTGAAATGGGCTTTAGAATCCTAGACTTTACATGGAAAAAATAATTTAAAAAATTAAATAACGCGGTAACTTTTAGGGGGTATAAGGTTATTAACTGAATTTACTAGACTTTTGATCATTGTGCAATAAACTATTTATAAACAAAGAAATTACTAACAAAAATAATTGAATCCCAATAAAATATGTTACCTATTACCAAATACAGTATAATTAATATTAAGAGGGAGAGAGAGAGAATAGTATTTATCGGTCTATAATTTTGTGGACGAGAATGATCTTGATTGGGTTTTTGAATTGTAATTATTACACCTGTTTTCCATTCTATTGGAAAATAGTGATTTTTTATGCAGTAGTTGTATATATTAATTATTTCTGTATGTATTTTATGTTCCAATTTCCTAAATATGTTTCTATTAAAGTAATCGTAACCAGGGGCTGTGTTTTTGCCTGAATTTAGTGCACTGTAGTATTCTTTTTCTGAGATATTTATGTCTTCTTCCATTGCCGGGTCTGTATTAAAAAAAATGTCATACCAGTCGTTAACCAAGTTTAAATTGTCCTCCTTAAAGTTCTCATCTGTTGTAAATTTAGATGGTTCCTCAAAGTGGTCCCCAAAGGCATTGGCTTTCTCTTGGTCTATGAAACAGCTGTTATTATTGTAGAAAATTTCAGGGATTGCAGATTTGTTACATTTATATTTTGACAATTTCTTAATTTCCTTCCAATATGTTTTTCCTTTGGAGTCATGTATATTTTTGCACGCCTTTACCAATTTGTCTTGTTTGTACTGTTGTATTAGTACATGGATTTGTTTAGTAAGTTTATTATATTTGGATTTTGTATCAGGATCTTCATTTTGATTGATTTGGCGGTATAGTCTTCTTTTCTGTTTTATAAGGTTTAAGATAAATGGAGGTAGTTTATAGTTAAAGAAAGTTTTTATTTTTGTTGGTGTGTTCTCTAGTATTAAATTTTTAATTTTTTCGTTAAACATAGTTATATATAAAGGCGTAATTGGCTCTTGTCTGCTTTCTATAAATTGTATCATTTTCTCAATTTCAGCATTACATTTGGCTAGATCTAAAAAGGTCTCCGGTGGTAAATGGATAGGATTTAGTTGTAAGTTAAATTTAAATTGTATGGCTAAATGGTCACTACCGATGTCCAGGATTAATTCTACTTCAGTGATATTATTTTTAATATTTTTCGTACACATGAATACATCAGGGGTTGAACTTAGATTATTTGGCATAAGAAACATGGGAGGTGTATGAATCCTTGTAAAATTAGAGTTATTTAAGAAATTTTGGAGCTGGTTTTTCTTCCTGGTAGTGTTTGGATTAAAATCGCCAATAATAATGCAAGATTCATATAGTGACGCCTTGGTGAAAATGGTTTCTTCTATTATTGAGCTGTTGTCAACATAAACTAAAAATATGTGAGGCTTAGCTTTGTTATATGGAATTGTAAAATGTAGACAGCTGTTTCTTGGATTGTTAATTCTTGGAGGATTTTCTTTGCCCATCTGGAGATTTTCTTTTTGATTGTACTAAGGTGCCTCCTCTTAAATTGATGTTAACTATATTTTCTTTTTTTTGAATTATGTTCCAATTTCGACAGGTGTTAATATCTTCCTTATTTTTTGTTTCAACACACATAAGACAATCGACATTGTTATTTTGTATATAGTGGTTAACAAGATGCCTTTTTGGGGAAAACTGTTAATGTTGGAATATAGTACTTTGATATTACTTCCCATTATGGTGAACTATTAGGTCTTCTGTTGGCACTGTTGGTGACGTGTTTAGTTTGTCTAGGTCGAACATTAATATGTACATATGGTTCCCACTGAACACTACTGTTGTATCTATGTTATGTAAGTTAATAAAACATTTTTTTAATTGCATAATTAACTCTTGTCTGTGTGTATATTTAGGTTTATTGAGTTTGCTGGTGTAGGTTTCTATTATACGGTCGTGGAGTGTCATAGCTGTATGTATCCTGTTGTTTTTTGTAATTTTACTATCGATTTCATACGATTTTTTGTTCATCGATTTTATTCGTGCGTTTGGAATTCCTTCTATAGGTTTTACTGGTCTTTTTGGACATTTGGGGGACCATGCTTGGTGTTCCTCCGAGTTGCATGCTGTACATTTCTCCGGCAGAGGTGATGAGCAGATGCTGGTATGGTGTTTTCCTTGACGTTTTCTACATGTTAGCGGTGTGTTACAATGTTTGGTTACATGCATAAAGAGGGAGCATTTTGCACAGGGAGTTGGTGTCGGTTCTGGGGGTGTGCTTGGATGGACTGGGTAGTATCAGTTTTTGTAGAATACTCCTTCATTGAGCAGTTTTTGAAACGATGTAAAATCTCCTGTTATTATTCTTATCAGCTGCGTTAATTTCCCCGTAGCTCTAGATGTTATACGTTTGCAGTATCTTAATTCATAATTATTTGCTTCAAGGTGTTCTCTGATTTTGATGTCCTCAATGTCTTATTCTGCGGTTGCTATTACACAGGCAACAGTGGCGTTATAAGTTTTATTAGCTGCCTGGCGGTTTGTTTTTGTTTCTTGGAAATCTTGTAGTATTTGAGATTGCTTTAATGATTTGAGACTTTAATGCCGTACCTTTTTCCAGATTAGTTTTAAGTGGGAAACCTTTGCTTGTTTTAAGTATTATATCTTTAGATAAGGGGTTTCTTGCATTCCAAAAATTTACAATTTGTGTTCTGGTAAATTCTCTTGTGGTTGTTAGGTAATACATGTTTTTGTAGTGTTGATTTAATATGTTTTGCATTTGCAGTGAGTAATTGTTTGTTGATAACTTTTTGTTGTTGTTTTGTGATGTGTTTTTAGGTATGTCTAATGGACTTGTATTTATTTCTGATGATAAGTTTTTATATGAGGTTGGATTTTTTGTTGGAATTCCAATAATATCATTTATTTCAGTATTTGTGAGTGGGTAGATTTTTGTTTTTCTTTGTTGTACTTTCTAATCTCTCTCTAACTTTTCTTTTATGTTTTACTTTTCTCCATTGGCCATGATCCTCCATCTCCATTTCACTGTAACTTTCCTCACTTTCTGTAGGCATTTTATTAAGGTTCTTCACTAAACTGACTGAGCAAACACTAACAGGTCTTCACTCTATCACTATCAAGTTAGAACTGTTAATATGAAGATTAATACTAAAAATCATCAATGTCACTGACGTCCTCATCTTCCTTGTCGGGTGAAAAAATTTCGCTGCTTCGTGTCTCAGGCTGTGGAACTCTTGGAGATTCTCATTCCGTTGATTCTAGCGAAGGTGCCTCTAATAACGAAATAACTTCAGGAGATATATTTGAACATTTTTGTAGTGGGCACTGTCGCAAAGATGAAATTACGGGATCGGAAGATATAAAGACTGTTCAGCAAATCTTGGTTTCCTGTTGTATGGGAAATTTTTTGAGTGTTTCTCTCTAAAACTTTAGAGATTTTTATTTCTTGATTCTTGGGCCTCTTCTGACAATTGACCGATAGGTAGAATAGCTTCTTTGATTATTATGGCTCCATGATGTAATATTTTATGTATGCTAGTGGGCATATTATACCACGGATATTTAGCGACATACAATTTTGTGGTTTCCAATGCTCTCACATCGACTGCATAACCACAAGATAAGGTGCATAATATCACACCAAATCACGTAATAACTTCTTCATCTATGCCCGTAAAATATCACTAGAATGTGAGGGGTTAACAAAAATCGACGAGCCGTGTTGCCGTCATTTGTGGTTCCGCTACCTCCACTCTTAGGTATATCCACGAGCAATCCTATTCTATCTCTGAGGTTCTGCTGTATGGTACGTTTCCTGTTTTCGAGAACTGCTTTATTTTCGGTTCCTCGAATTTGCCAAACTCGAAGTTCTAATCTGTACAAAATGTGCAGCAAACATTCAAAAAACCTGATCCAGCCATGTAGACTTGACAATCCAAATTTAAAATTTTCCTGGACAACTGTTCTTTTTAATTCTTTTTTGATGGCATTCATATCTTTGAGAGTTGCTTTACATATTACATTCATGTTTGTGAAGAAGCTGTTTCCGTAATTGCATTATGCACTTTGCCGTTTATCATCCTCATCACACAAACATGAGAAACTGCAATTTCTTCATTACCTAACATATCAGTAGTCGGTCGAAGTTCTAAAATTTGATTTTCTATGTATGCTGTCTCCTGTACTGTCAATTCTTTCGTTTTTTTCTTGAATTGGAAACGTACAGGTCTACAAAATCGGGATTTTGCCACACAATCATTTTATCTTTCTCAGGTTGCTCCGCATGCAGTTGTAATGGCACTATGGATGTGAGAAACAAATCACCATCACCAAGACCAACCTTGGCGAAAATTTTTTTGTATTGTGAGTGGCATGTGCTTCCATCACTTCCCCATTTTATCAACAATTTCAAATTCATCAGATCACTTGATAATGAAAGAAGTTTTGCAATTCTAGTATCCATTTTACTGTATGATCCAAGAGATCTTGTAATAAAATTTCTGCAGACGATTCGGTTACAATTTGCCCATCTTTTCGGAGATAGCAACGTAATTTTGCTATGAACAAGATAGGAGTGTTTGCTTTCGCTGCAATCATTACTGACAGAGGAGCTTCGTCTGGGGTAAGTGGAATTATTTCTTTTGACTTCTGACTCTTTTGCCAAGCTTTCCTCATTTTACTGACTCAGTCGGAGTAGTCAAAATTGCTTATGAGAAAAATTTTGCGGCAGCCTCTTTTCCTTCGTTCTTAAATTTTTTGCCGCAGCTTGCTCCTCGCTTTCGAACATCGATGATAGCATTGCAGCTTTCTACGTTTGGTTCTTTCATTGCTTGTAGAAAATTCTAAAGCTGGATGACCACGGGCACGGCTCCTTTCACCTTAAGATGAGGTTCCTGGTTGTGGCTCAGCATCCAGATCAATTTCTTCTTGGGTTTGTTCAAATACAAATTGAACACTTAACCACTCTTTATTTTTCTCCAAAAATCTTCGTTTTTCTTGCGCATTGATCAAGCTTCGAATAAACGACGCTGCAAAACTTTGAATTGATAATCTTCAATTTCAACATGGCGTCTTCATCACTCCCGATTTTATAGTGTCCCACCAAATAATTGAATAGATACTCCATTCGATTTGAACGACCTAAACCATCCATTTCATACAAGACATCAAAAAGTTGCCTTCTAGCCACCATTTTCACTCTAAAAAAAAATTGGTACCATTACAGAAGAGAATAAAAGTAAATCTGAAGACAAAACTAAAGTAACGACTAGAATCGGCATTAGTTATAGGCTAACTTGATTTTCTGTCAAGTCAAATAAAATATCACAAAATGGAATAGAATTCAGTAGATTTTACATCTTAAATTATAAAATAAAATGTGCAGTTATGATTTCAGAATGCATGCGTTGGTTACGATTGGTGCATATTCATGAACAAGACCTAAGCGAAATCTAAATATTTTAAAAAAGGTACTTGAACACGTATACCAAATTTTAGTATGTTATTAGGGAATGTTCAAGCTATCTTTTAGTTATTTAGTTCAAGCCGGTTCTGGCCTGGAAATTTTTATGGCTCAACGTAAATTTAAATTATAACATAAAATCCTCAACAAAATTAACTACATACTTATTTTATCTATATGTATAGAACCATTTAAGTTTGTCTCATGTGTATATATAACATGGAAATACATACCTTGAGGAAGTTTTCTGTACAGTTAAACTTTTGATTCAAACGCTTTATAACACAATCACTGGTTGAGAGTTGGCAATATAATGAATGAACGCTGGTATCTGTAGGGACACTACAAGAAAGTCTGTGTTTGGGAGCAGGTAGCTGAACGAAAATACCTTCTACCTGCTCGGAATTATGGGAAAATGTGCATTATCTATTTTTCTAAGTACCTACAAATTCTGTTAACGATGCTATTACTTTTATAAATATCGATTTTTGGCCGCTTTTCGAATTTTCTGGCCATCTGTGCATTGTGTTGATTTTACTTCCATATCTACATTGTTTTATTTCAGGCATTATGCGATACTATATCCATTTCAGTGTGAATATAAATATGCAAGAAAACTACGCTGTTCACCACTTTACAGTGTATTGGAGACAAGAGGGGCAATTTTTGGAATTAAAATGGCATATGAAAGAGCTTTATATTTTGATTCTACTTATAAAAGTATAAGTAAGAACAAATTTAGTCATGGCATAAAATCACTTATTTTTCAGAGGGTGATAAAAAGCCTGAAATGCCGCCAGGTACTTTTTTCAAACCAAAGTTCTTTGATTTTATGAAAGAAGAATATTTAGCATGTAAAGAAGGAGTAGGAATTATCGATATGTCTTCTTTCTCAAAAATTGAACTGAAGGTATTCAAAATCAATTTTTTTTTTTTTACGTAATTACTCATTAGTTTAACAATTAGTCAGGTGGACTTGAAGTAGTTAGGTATCTTCAAAAGCTGTGTTCAAATGATATTGATATACCTGTTGGGGCCATAGTACATACTGGAATGCAGAATGAGAGGGGAGGCTATGAAAATGATTGTATGCTGGTCAGACAATCGGACAATTGGTAACGTATTCACTTTTATGAAGCATAATTATGTGCATCAGTAAAACTTCAGAATATTAAATCTAATTTTTCTTATAATAGAGCCATCAAATTGTGACTTCTGTTTACACTTTGAGTTTAAGAGCTAAAACCTATTTTAAATTATTTTTTATCCTTTGGTCGTCAAAATGTCGTCTTCTATGGGGTGGCTCTAATAGGTGAATCATAAAATTACCCTTAAAATAAGTTTGTATTGTTTTAATCTACAGAATATCTCGTCTACATTTTTGTTAAATAGCAATACAATTTTTGTCAATGTAAACATTAAAAAATAATTAAACAACGCTGAAAGCATGCAGTTAAATGCAGAAGGTCAACGTTTAAAATGTACTTCTGAAATTTGCAGTTTTGATGAAGCAAAACATGCCTCTAACTATTTAACTGTTATTATTATCAAAAAAATAGCCTTGTAAAATGGAATTTCAGGGTTCTAAACATTATTTTATTTTTTAATTACGATGACTCCATAATTAGTTATCGATTTTTTTTATGAGCGCTTGCACGACATCTTATAAGGCCGAATTTCGTCTGTCGGCGTTTGCATCACATTGCAGTTAGATGTATAATTTATTTATTATTAACAGAGGTAGGATTTACCAATCGGATATGACATAAAACCAGGGTTGACTTTAGGTAGTTATGTGCATGCATATGTGAAACGATATCTTACCGTGAATTTTTTTTTTGCGAATTTCATATTATCCAAAGTTGATAAAGTCAATTTATTATAAACACTCACTCAAAGAGAACTGGAGGTATAGGGAGATGTACTTAACAGTAAACTACACACACAAGTATTTTTAACTGCCGGTTACGAGAATAGAAGTATATTATTAATATCTATCCTCTAAACGTTTTATAGTTAAACTTCAGCGCCTTTCGTTGAAGATCTATTTATATTGCGAGAAGGACTGCTCGACATCGACAGATGTAACTGGAGCATACGTAAAATATGTAAACTTTCGCAGTCACCACATTCATGCCAGGTGTAAATAAATAAATAAATAGACTTTATTGTTCAACAGCTTACATCAATTAAAGAACAATACAGTGCCCATGATAATCATGAGCATTGCTTTAAAACTTAATTATGATTTGAACATTAATAAAGATAAACTGTACACAAAAAGAAAAAAAAGAAAATAATATAATACTAAAGTATTAATCAAATTAGAAGAGCATTCAATTGCGTTTTAAACTTATCTTTCTTGCAACAAAAAATATCAATTTCCTTATTATAATTATTATAAAGATTTAACATCCTAAATAGAGGTGAATTTAACTGTACATTTGATCGGGGCATAGGGCAATAGAAAGTGTATATTTCTCATATATTGGAGACCATATAAGGGCAGCATATTCAATTTTAGGACGTACGATTGATTGGTACAACATATCAAGAGACTTAGACATATTAAATGATCTAGTACTGCATATTATGAATCCTAGAAGTTTCATAGCAGAACTACTAATATTATAGATATGATCCTTAAACATCAGTTTCATATCAAATATAACACCTAAGTCACTTATACTACTCTTACGACTTATAATATTACTATTAATTGCGTAATCATAGTTTAAAATATTTGCATTTTTTGTAAAAGACATAATAAAACATTTGTTGAAATTTAAAGTAAGCCCATTTATTTGACACCAATGATCAACTATATCGAGATCATGCTGCAATTTTAAACTATCCACATGAGACTTTATAGAAACAAACAATTTCAAATCATCAGCATACAATAAGCATTCAGAATTGTTGATAACAGTTGTAATATCATTAAAATATATCAAAAACAATAATGGGCCCAAATTACTTCCTTGTGATGCACCTGAACAACTTTTGTAGCAAAGCGGTGTAGCAAAGTCTACTTTTTTTTTCATTTAAAAGGTCTATTACACCTGTCATTGTAACAAATCCGGGATTTTTTTTTTAACAGTTTGGAATTTTCTTTGTCCCCTTGCAGCAATTTCTCCTTGTAATTAAAAAATATATTGTTGAAGATCAAACACAATGTTTATTGCATCAACTGTAGTAAATTCTGATGTTGGCTGGTATTGAAGGTCCCGTATGTCTTGAGAAACGTATATTATCATTTGCTCCAGTTTTTACCCAACTTTCTTTAATCAATTTCCCTTTCAAGTGTGCAAGCACTGTACATCAATATTTGCAATCAATTACACATCTTGAATATCATTCAAGTTTTGCCTCCAAGATTTGTAGTAAAAGTCTAGTGTCCGATTCTTCGTGAGTGGAATTTAATAAATCAGTTTCGAAGTGGTATTAAAAATACAAATAACGAATTATTTTGAAAATTGTAATTTATTTTCTAGCTGTCAATGCGGTTTCAAGAAAAACTTGTCGAGGACTTTGGCAATCAGTTCTTTAATAGATGTAATAAATAAAGGCTTTGAAGAGAAAGAATTCGTACATGTTCAATTCTTGGACTGAAGCAAAGCTTTTGATTGTGCGTCGCACAATATATTAGAAAGAAAATTAAGATTTTACAAATTTTCTTTAAATAGCGTACATTTGATCTTGTCATGTATCACCGACAGATCTCAATTTGTAACGTTTAATAATAATAAATCAGATTTATTAAATATTAAATTTGGTGTTCCTCAAAGGTCTGTTCTGGGGCCAGTAATATTGCTTATTTATGTCAACGACTTACCAAATAGTAATACATTAGCAAAATGCACCCTTTTTGCAGATGACACAACATTGGCTCTCTCCCATGGGGATGCCAAAGTTTTGTTATCTGAGGCTTGTAACTTGTTATATACAGTTGAAGACTGGTTTTTAACCAATAAGTTAATATAAAACTGAAACAATGATTTTCAGCTTAAGACACCACTCCAAGGATATGGATTCCTGTGTTAAATTTTTGGGCGTTACTTTAGATAATAAATTAACTTGAGATAAACACACAGAATTAATCTGCAAAAATATATCACATAACATTTTTTTGTTACACAGGTTGGCAAATAGTGTATCACGGACAACAATATTAACAGCATATCATGCATTGATTCAGACTTCGTTAACGTATACTATCTTGTTATGGGACCATTCGGCATATACTCCAACCGTTTTTTCAATTCAAAGATAGACCATACGGATGATTGCTGGTTTGGAATACACAGAGGACTGCAAGGATACTTTTATCAATATACTTACTTTGCCTTGTCCATACATACCACAATGTCTCTTGTACATAAAAGAAAATATAAATAATTACATAACACACGACAGCGTTCACTCCCATTCAACACGTAATAAAAATAATATTAATTTAGAGTTTTTGCGAAGACTAGGAATGGGACAGGCTATTATGCAATAAAGTTTTTCAATGTGCTTCCGAAGTCCAGGAACTTGAACTCAAATGATATAAATTTGTACTTAAACGGTTTTTGTTAGAGAATGCATTCTACGATTCTAACGTATTCTTATTAACTGACTTTTCCCATACAAAATTATGATTCTCTTGTGTTTCTTTTATATATGTTTAATGTTTTATTTACATTCCTGTTTGTCTTCCTGTAACAGTTCTTTACCCTGTGTTTGTTTATATTTAATTTTAAATTTCTATCTATATATCTATCTATCTATCTATCTATAACACGATTCGCTTTATATTCAATAATTTCGTAAAATTTTAAAAAAAGCATTTTTTGAAAAAATGTATCTGATAAGACAAAAAATTTATTAGTTCCTTTTTTTTATTAAAAACATAATGAATAAATAAGTGCCAATTTTAAGGCATAAGTATATCAGGATTATCTATAATTTGAGTTATGGTTTCTTTAAATTCTCTTTTAAACTCTGTTCACTTAAACTCTGCAGTGTTGGGTTGGATTTAAGTGAGTGAAACGTCCAACTACGACCGATGCTTATGAAATAAAATAAACATGAAAATGAATCGCTATAGGAACTTTGCACTTGTGTAAATCTGCCTGCCATCTGCACCAAGAATCAGCACACATTTTTTTCTCTATCCTGGCTAATGCTGCAAAGTTTAAGTGAACAGAGTATAATTTGTATGCGGTCTATTATTCCTCATAATGATCATCACGTCTACTCTTTCTACCAGCATTTCACGCTATTTTATTCGATTGTATTGAAAAGTGACGTTTTTTTGTTCTAATATTTAGATAAATAGATATTATTATTTTTATGATATTAATTGTTGTGGTTGCTAGGTGACTACATTTTCAGGTCAGAAAGTACTTTTTTGCAGCCGTCTATAGAAAGAACTGTTTTTGGTCAATTTTTTGAGTGGAAAATAAATCCTTACTGGTCTAGCCTGGTAAAGTGACATGTGGTTCATTCTAATGAGATATTATTAAAAGAAGATTGCCATCATCCAGCTCTCCTCATTGAAATCAATGGCTTTTTCGGAAGTAAATGCGAGGGTTTTCCCCTAAGTAACTCGAAAAATGATGAGCTGAATCTAAATTATAAAAAAGCTAACGTTCACAATCTATATTTAAAGTTATCTCTATCTTTCTTATCATCAATATCTGACTCAGACAATGCTGTGGATATTTTTTTATAACATATTGAAGCAAATATTAATAAAACATGTCCCAGAAAAATGTAAACTGAACTATAGTAGACAATTTCCGAAGGGTTCTCCAAAGATATCGTTTGTCGGTGGAAAGCGAAGGAAAAGGTTAAAAGAAAATATAAGATCTTTCAAAGACCTGAAGATCATGACGAATTTAAACGTCTTAGGTCATCACTTAAAATATATAAAAAAGTTTGTTAGTGATGCTGAAATTCAGTAAAAAATAATCCCAACGATTTTTAGACGTTTATCAATTCCAAGAAAACCACACTGCTATTCCATCTACTATGATTAATAATAATCAGGATATTGATAACCCGCAAGTAATAGTTAACATGTTTGCCAATTTCTTCTGCGAATCATTGGTCACATCTGGTCAACTTACAAATTATGTAAATGCTAACAATACGAATGTATTGAACTTAATGAGGGTATCTGAATCCGACGTTTTAAACGCAATTAAAAAAATAAAAAATAATATGTGCATGGGATCCGACTTAATTCCTGCATTCCTAATCAAGGACTGCGCAATAATCTTCTGTAAACCACTGGTTATTTTGTTTAATTTGATACTAAGTTCAGGAATTTTTCCCAATGTCTAGAAACTATCCAGAATTATGCCTGTTCATAAAAAAAGATGCTAAGAACGAATTCGCTAATTACAGACCTACAGCAATCTTAAGCAACTTCTGCAAAATTGTTGAGATTATTTTACATAGTTTCATCTCACCTTATGTCTCAAAAGGCATTATACCCGATCAACACGGTTTTATTCAGGGTCGGTCCACAGTATCCAACCTTATGTGCATAACGCAATTTACCGCTGAAATCGTTGACGGGGGAAGCCAGGTAGATGTCATCTACACTGATTTTTCCAAAGCGTTTGATACTTGACCATGCTCTTTTATTGAATAGTGTTGATGAAGTCAGGTTATGGTTTGTTAAATCTCTGCCAGCCATACCTTACAGGACGCTCTCAATTTGTGCAATATCGAGACTTTAGGTCTGACTCATTCCCTCAAACTTCTGGTATTCCTCAATGATCAATCCTAGGACCCCTCTTTTTTATAATATTCATTAATGACATTGCCAATGACATGAATTTTCACTACCTTCTATATGCTCATGACCTTAAATTATATTGTAAGATCACTACCCTCTCTGATTGTGAAAATCTACAAAGTAACCTTAATACACTTGATAATTGGTGTCATACCAACAAACTGCCACTTAATGCTGCTAAGTGTAATGTCATGTCATTTTTTCCCAAAAACTCTCCACTTTTGTTTGGTTATGTACTCAGCAGTGAAATCTTACAGAGGCCTGATTATGTCAAGGATTTAGTTTACTTTGACTCTGACCTTAATTTTTCACATATTGATTTATGCTTGACTGATGCATATAGAAATGTTGGTTTTATTACGTGTAACTCTAAGGATTTTAAAAATGCCTCAACATTGCGTCTATTATTTATCACGTTTGTAAGATCAAGGCTCGAGTATGCATCAGTCATATGGAGTCCTATATATGCAACATACATAACGTTGCTAGAAAGAGTTCAGAGAAGATTCTTTAAATCTGCTATTTTTCTATTAGATGGAGTCTATCCTGAAAGAGGAGTACCCTAGCAGCAGTTTCTTGAGTAGTTTGAGCTGCAAATCTGTTAGACGCAAACTGCATTCAGTAGTGTTTCTTCATAAATTAATTCATTATGTGATAAAGTGTGATAATTGTAGCCCTGCAGCCCAGCTTAAATATCGGGTACCTAGGCTTAATAGCAGGCATAACAGTTTATTCTTGTTACCTTTTGCACATACTAATCTTATAAAATCGCCATTATATCAAATGTTAATTAATTACTTTAATGTTGAAAATGCATTAGATACTTTATCTTGCAGTCTCAATGATGTCAAAAAAAGTTTCGTGTAAGTGATTTGTGCAGCATCTGGCACTTCCGGTTATACTGGAAGTCGATACCAACTTGCTTATTTTAAATGGAACACCCTATATATTTTAGGGTTTTCGAAAAGAGCATAAAATTCTGAGTCAAAAACATATAGGATACCCTGTGCCTAAACCTAGCCGTTTCAGAAATATTTGACATTTTAAAAAAATGTTGACATGTCTAATGGTTTACAATAACCTTTATAACTTTCTTCGTGTAAAAGATACTCATTTGCTTTTTGGCATGCAGAAAGACCATAAGGTGAACAACGCTTTACAATTTAAAGAAATTCAATAATAGTATACCAAGTATTCCATTTTTGACGTTATATTTTGTAAACTTCAAACCGCGAAAACTTGCTTGTCATGGAACACCCTGTATTTTTTTTACATCAAGTTATGTAAAATTAGATTCCTTTTTTCATATAAGCATTGTAGGGGTTTAAGTTACAACTTTTTTGAAATGTTTGCGATTTTCTTAGAAATTCAAGAATGTTATCAAATTAGCCATGATTAGAAACAATCAGTAATGTCAGTCATTTCTCTAATGTCAAAAAATGCCACGCGTTTAAATTACACCCATGAAGACTTTTTGAATTTGTTTATTATTTATGGAGAATGTGATAAAGTAATGTCAAGAACTTGTAGTACATTTGTTACTAGATATCCAGAAAAACGGAGAATAACACTAAACACTGTAACATGCCTATTAATTGGAGACACTTTGCACAAACCAAAATAGCTAAGATAAAATCAACTAAAAACATGATTCCATTTTAATTTAATAATTATTCAAAATTCCGCTCTCGAATCCACACATTTTTCGCACCTTTGGATTAGTTATTCATGGGTTGCTCTTCTAATTGAATCCTGTGATAAGTTTTGAAATGCATTTCTTACTCTGCATATAATCTTCAATAGTTGTTAATGGGCTCTCATAAACTTTATTTTTAATAGTTCCCCAAATAAAATAATCTAAAATGGATAAATCGGGCGAGCGAGGAGGCCATAGGAAAGGTCCATTATTGGCGATTCATTGATCGTAAAAAGTTTCTTGTAAAAAAAAATTATTTTCAAATACGCGTTATGTGGGGGACCACCGTCGTGCTGATAAAAAATGTTTCTATGTTCGGCGAGAAGTAAATTTTCTACATATTTATTATTCAAATTTTGTAAAATATTTAGATCTTTCACAAAAAAAAAAAAAAAAAAAATTAACTATACATATGAATAACGCTTATCTAAAAGGAACCAAGCGCCAAAATGGCAAAAATGAGTTAATCGTATCAAACGACTTGAATATCTATTTACTACGTTTGTGTGTAAATAGATTTTTTTTTTTAATAATTGTACAAAAATTGTAAAATTGGTAGAAATATACCAGAAAATATTTCAAGACTGCTTCTTCAGTAAGTGTAGTATCATGTGTATTTTTGTATATTATAATTTATTTTTACTTACTGTGTTCATGTTTTATCTGCCAACAATTCTGACGTGGTTATTTATGATGAAAATAAAGGGGAGGCAAAATTTTCATAATTATATTTCCAGTACAACTTGCAATATTAAAACAGAGTTTCTATAAAGTGTGCAAATGTCACTTGGTTCCTTTTAGATAAGCGGTATCCATATTAGCATAAGAAAGAATCTTTAAACTTAATGTTTAAATTTTCCTGATAAAATTCTAATGCCACCACTCTATCGTTTCTTATGGCACAGTAAACATCTTGAAAATTTCGCTCCCTGAACACATGAGGATTCGAGTCACTTCAATAATGCGAATTGTGTTGATTAAAAAGTCCATTTTTGGTAAATTTAGCTTCATCTGACTATATAATATTGCCCAAATAAGAATCGTCGCCTTTGTTAGAATAAATTCACAAAAATTTTCTCTTCTTAGGAAATCTGTTTCTTTTAATTATTGAACCATTTGGAACGAAAACGGGTGAATTTTATGTTTAATTAAGATTCTGTGAACTGAATCCTTGCATAGTCCCGATTCCAGAGCAGCTTGTCTTAATGACATCATTGGAAATGCATGAAAATATCCCAGAATTGCTATTTCTATCTTTTCGTCATCACAATAGGCTTCCGCTTTTGAATTCTTGCCTTGACAGAGCCATAGTTTTTAAAATGATCCAGTATGCGTTTTACAGTGTTTGGACGGTTTCCATTTTTGTGTATATCGAGTAGCAAATGTACTTACTACAAGTTCTTGATATTACTTTATCACATTCTCCATAAATAATAAACAAATTCAAAAAGTCTTCGTGGGTGTAATTTACACGCGGTGGCATTCTATGATAAGAGAATGACTGACATTACTGATTGTTGTTAATCATGGCTAATTTGATAACATTTTTACTAAAAATTCTTGAATTTTTAAGAAAATCGCAAATATTTCAAAAAGTTGTAACTTAAACCCCCACAATGCTGCTATCAAAAGAAAAGGAATCTAATTTTACATAACTTGATGTAAAAAAATACAGGGTGTTCCATTTGACTTAAGCAAGTTTTCGCGGTTTGAAGTTTATAAAATGTAACGTCAAAAATGGAACACTTGGTATACTATTATTGAATTTCTTTAAACTGTAGAGCGTAGCTCACCTTATGGTCTTTCTGCATGCCAAAAAGCAAATGAGTATCTTTCACACGAAGAAAGTTATAAAGGTTACTGTAAACCATTAGACCTGTCAACATTTTTTAAAATGTCAAATATCTCTGAAACGGCTAGGTTTAGGTACAGGGTATCCTATATGTTTTTCACTCAGAATTTTATGCTCTTTTCGAAAACCCTAAAATATATAGGGTGTTCCATTTAAAATAAGCAAGTTGGTATCGACTTTCAGTATAACCGGAAGTGCCAGATGCTTGTAATTATTTTAGTTGGATTGACCACACTACCATTAGTAATTCCCTAAATTTTCAAAATTTTCTAGTGCGTACTTTTCCCTATAACGATCGATGCAGTTCCTGGTGAGACACCCTGTATTTAGATAGTATGTGTATATATTTATTTATGATGTATATATTTAGATTAGATATTTTATCTTACAATCTGTGATATAAAAAAAAAGTTTCGTGTAAGTTTTTTGTGATGTATATTATGTATTAGATATCTTTGCTATTCTTTATATATGTAGATGTTCTGTATGTGTGTGTTTGTATGTATGCGTGTATGTGTGTATGCATGCATACCACTAATGCCGTATCCGGGTGGCACGCGAGTTTTGGTTTGGTCGCGCCAACATTGTGACATATGTTGGGGTGTTGGCGTGATCGGATTGAGGCTTGGCGTGCTACTTGGGTAATACTTATCCTGTAATTGGGCTCTTGTCCGTTGGATATTTCATTGTAATAAATAAAAATAAGGGATCGGTAGCCTTTACCGATCCTTTATGTCATTTTTGGTTGACAATAGGGTAGGTACCTAATTAAGCACTCTAGACAACGCGCCTGACATTTGAGTTGAATTTTATGAGTTTTGTTTACAAAAGATTTCAAATAAAAAAAGTGTTTTGAGTAGCAAAAATGGTTGCAGAAAAAAATATTGTACGTAGCACACTCGGAAAGTGTGTTTACTCACCCGCTTTCGAAACTGCCGCCTGCCCCAGTAAAGATCACTTTTCGGTCTTGTTGCGTAAATAACTATTTCGGGCGGTAAACAGTTATAAACAAAATAATAATCAATATATATGTAAACAAATGGAACAAACTGTCATGATATTCTTACAAACTGTCATGATATTCTTTTTAGATTGTATCAGTGACGTGAAGTCTGTTACGATCAGATTTTTCAATTAAGTAAAATAAATACATTTTATTATTTTCTTCTTACAATCGAATAAAAAATGATGTATGGCACACGAACGAAAATGTTTACTTTATCCTTTCTGAACAAAAAGGTGTAGGATTAATAATTTTATGACTAATAATAAATAAGTTATACAACTAAATGCAATGTGATGCATACGCCGATAGACGAAACTCGAGCTTATAAGATGTCGTGCAAGCGCTCATAAAAAAAATCGATAACTAATTACTGAGTCATCTTATTAAAAAATAAAACAATGTTTAGAATCCTGAAATTCCGCTCTATAAGGCTATTAATAAGTATTTTTTTGATGATATTAACAGTTACATAAGTAGTTAGAGGTGTGTTAAACAAAAAGTTTTCTTGATCAAAACCGCAAATTTCAGGAGCACGCTTTAATAAACTTTATAGGCAGTTGTTTTTTCTTTATGTTGCGGATACGTGGATACACCATGTATATCAAGTTAAATGTTAAAAAAAATGTTTGAAGGTATTTGAGTTGTTTTCTTAGCTGAAAAAGAAAGAATTTTGAATAAAGTGAAAGATAATGAAATGGTTTTGAATTTGTTTAAATAATGGACGTGTTTAATATAATGAAGTTACAGGGAAGCTTAAACATTATATTGAACATGTGAACAAAACATTGTAATTAGATTTAAGTTTAGTTATATAATGAAAAGTGAGTGAATAGTGAAAAGGGCGAACGAAGTTCACAGCGTAATGAAATAGGATGAAGGGTATATGGATGTGTAGGTTAAAGTACAGAGAAGAGGATTAGAAAGGAGGAAAAGTGGTTCATGCCATATCAAGAAAAAATAAAAATAGAATCAAAGTTCGTAAAGAAGATGACATTTGACATCACTATAGAAATTTGGATATCGGGAGGAGTTGTCCAGGAAAAAAGTAAATAGAAAAAAAAGGGAGTTCCATTTTCTGATTTCAAAGCAGGCACACGTTTAAATTCAGCTCCTGAAAAAATTCGAAATTTATAATCAGAATCATAGAAATTTACATTTTATTTGAAGAATATTACAAAAGTAACTTACAAGAAGCAGAAAAGAACAAATTTCATATGAAAAAAAAAAAACGTGGAAAAAAATAGTAGTATAATTTTTTTAGCAAACAAGATAAGAAATTGTTATTAAATAGGAGAGAATTGCAAAGCAGATCATTTTCCAGACAAACAGCAGATGTAGGAGGTAAAAGGCAAAAGTGATTTGACAGTTAAAATTTAAAAGGATTCAAGACGCATAATAGCATAATATTTGGACTTACTTACACAGAGAAGTTGTAATCTGGCTGAAGATAAAGTTAAGGTTGTTGTTTATAAACCATTTGTATTAGATTAAGATTGTTTAAATTTGTCAAGACATAAAGTAATTTAGCTGAAAAAAAGTGCACCAGTTTAGAGTAGTTATTGTCAGTTCGAGCAATTTAAATTTGTTTAATTCTTGTTTAAATATAAAGCATTTCATTCTCTGACCACGAAATTTATTTATTATCTGAAAAAAAAGTATTGCATTCGGTAAAGAAAAATTTTATAACTAAATTTGGATCATAAATTGATCAAACATTTAAATATTGAAAATCAAGATCTTTAAATCAATATTTAACAAAATTGAACTTCTGAAATTTAAGAGTCTCTAAAGCTATTCGAGTGCATGGTGAAAAGTGTATCCAAACAGTGAGCAAAGATAAGTAGGTAAAAGTCAAATTTGACATATTATACAAATTTACCGGCAGATTAGGCAAGTCACAATACGTGGATATATTCATGATTGAGGATACACATATTTTCACATACTTAACTATTACACTATTACAAAAAGTAAAGTAAATCATTTGTTTAATAATTATATATATGAAAGAAATATTTCATATTTACCACCTATACATAAATAAAATTTGACGCCCGAAACGTGAGGCCAGTAAAAAAAGCTAAATAAAAGATTAATTTAAATTTAAATAAGGTATATTTAGTATATTAATTTAAGGTCAGGTAAGGTAACAGGAAATAGCACTGAAGAAATGTCGGATTGTGAAGAAGGTACATCCAGGGGAAGCAGAATGGAGGAACAAAACTTAGGGTTCGAATATGCCGAAGATGCCTCGCTGCTCGCGGTGTATGTCTCGATCGCGGTAGCTACATCGATGTCATAACAATCCTGCGTGTTTAAATGCGACCGCACATACCGAGGATGGTAGCAATAGTTCACCCTCGCTGTTTACATGAAGGTCTAGCTGGATGTTGAGGTCGATACAAAAAAGTTTGTTTTTACATCGAGGTAGAAAGGAAAACATCGTGGTAAGATTGCACCTGATTGGTTCTTTCAGATCACGTTAACACCCTTCCACTCGACTGCACGCAAAATTCGTCGCAGAATTAATTAAAAAAAGGTTTCATCTAAAACGTACTTAAGGTGCACCATCACCATAGATTTTTACCAAATAAATATAAATTCTTCATAAGGCCATCGCGTATACCATTCGCAGACAGCGAAGGTATGGTTGATATTTAAGGTATTTATTTAAATTATAATTTAAACAAATGTTGAAGGACGAATTATTGATATATTTCAGTCCCGCTCTTCGACATTTCTGTTTTCTGTTTTTGTTTCCGTTATTCAGTATAGTTTTTTTTTCTAATCAGGATCTCAGTTTGCTAAAAAAAATTTTAGAACTTATTTAAATTTTCACTAGGTCTAGGTAGATACAACAAATTTGTTTTTCCGTCGCCATAGAAAAACAGGCACCGAGGTGGCTTGCACCTGACATTTGACACTCTTCCAGTCACCCGTATATATATTGTCGTATATTACACAATCACAATCAGCACGGAACACCGAAATGATAAACCTCTCTGGTATGTCCACTCATCATCGGCATCTACCTCGACCGAGACCGAGACTGCAATCGCGACCTCTTTCTCTAGCAGCGAGGCATCTTCGACATGTCCGTACCCTTAGAAGGTTTTTCTTTGATATTACAAAAGATGGCAAAGATGAAGAGATCAGAAGAACATACAAAAGAAATAAAAGAAGATGCTAAAGAAATGGCCAAAACGTTAGAAGAGAAATTAAAAGAAACTGCTAAAGAAATAGAAAGAACAATGAAGGCGAACATGAAAGAAATGGAGAAGAAGATGGATGAAACAATGACAAATTAAGAAAAAAAGATATGAAGAAATTAGATGATAAATTAGCTGAGAAAACAAATAAGTTAGAAGAAAGAGATAGTTTGTTAGAAGAAAGAATAAATAAAGAAAAAACGTAAACCTTCTGCAATTAGCTACATGCTTTTCGAATTGTTTAATTAATTATTTTTTTAATATTTACATTGACAAAAATTATATTATTGTTTAACAAAATTGTAGACGATGTAGATTGAAAAACGCAAAATTATTTTAAGGGTAATTTCACCCCCTACAGCCACCCCCGGTACAGGACGCCATTTTGACGACCAAAGAATTTTAAGTCCCAATGGGTAAAAATTAATTCAAAATAAGTTTCAGCGTTTAACCCTTAAGTGTAAACAGAAATCGTTTCTAAAAGACTTTAAAGCTGCCGTAGACTCTGCTACTGTAAGTATTTCTGGAAATAAGTGAATTCATGATGTATTTAAATTTCTAGTTATTTCATGGTATCTCCCACAAGTCAGCAAACACGAATTTTTGATTGGGTATCCCGAAATTTACCTACCAACACCACCATAGACTTGAATGATTTAACTTCGATGTATACTGTCATTAACGTGGTAGGACCGAAAGCTAGTGCTTTGTTAAATGAATTATCAAATAGTGATCTAAAGCTAGCACCATTTTCTTACATGAAAGTTAATGTCGGTTATGCTTCAGACGTTATCGTCATGTCCTTTACACACACTGGGGAACCCGGATATTGCCTATATGTTCCTTCTGAATATGCCCTACATGTTTACTACAGACTAATGACAGTAAGTTTAAATACTGTGTCACTTCTTAAACATTGAAACAAGTTTTTAGGTTGGTAGGGATTATGGAGTTCGTGACGTTGGTACATTAACCCAAAGATTTATGCGAATTGAGAGATTTATACCGTTTTGGGCAGAGGAACTTTCGAGTTTTACAACACCTTTTGAAGCTGGGAATAGTTACAGTGTAAAACTAGATAAAGTAGGTAAAATAAATGTTGCTTGTGTCGATTTTAAAAAAATTTATATTTGTCTCTAAATTTCATTTTGTAGAAAGAAGATTTTATTGGCAAGCCTGCTTTACAAAAGCAGAAAGAACAGGGTGTTAGAAAGCAAATAGTGTTTTTTCATTTAAATGATATTGATCCAGATGTTGATATTTGGCCTTGGGGTGGTGAACCATTGTATAGAAACGATGAATATGTTGGTACAGTTACCTCAGCAGGGTGATTTAGATAGTCTCGTTATTCATACAAGTTGTGTCATTTTGATTTGTTCCAGGTATGGATTTGCCGCAGACAAACTGATTTGCTTGGGTTATATACAAAGGCCAGAATCATCACAAACTAAAGTAGTTACTACTGATTACATTTTAGAAAAAAACGCCAAATATCAGATCGATATAGCTGGTCACAAATTTTCGGCTACACCGTATGTACACGCACCTCTTTTATCAAATATAGTGCCCCAAGGAAAAAAATATAGACCAACTGCAATCAAGTACAAAAGTGATATTTCTCGATAAATTTTCCCATTGATACACCGGTAACAAAATAAATCATTAAAATTTACTTAGTATAGACAGTATTACCAGCAATATTGAATTACAAAACTTTTCAAAAACATGACCATTTTTATTATCTAAATCAACTTAAAAAAAAAGCAATTTTAATTTTATGTGATATGTTATTTTTAGTAAATTATTTTGAAATTTCTTTTGTTGACATTGTTTTTCTATGTTTTAAATAAAAAGTTTTGCCCAATTTTCCAGCTTTTTTTTTTTAATTAAAATTTTACCATTTTTATGATATACCTAACCTAATTGGAGATGTCTTGGTTTAGCAAGAACACTTTTCACTTAAAATTTTGATGATAATTGATATTTCTGCTTAAACCAAGACTGATATTAAAATGTTGATTTCTGAGAGAAAATATCGAGCTGATGCTCAAAAAAAATTAGGGAAAGATTTGTGGAGCGGGCTGCTAGTATTTCTGATTCTTAGGATATTAATGCGAAAGTAACAAGTAGTTTATTTCCCAACTTATTTGCAATATAAAAAGCGTCGGTTTCTATGACGGCGGTTAATTGATCAAAGACGACGACGTTTTATATGTTACAAATAAGTTTACCCTGACCGCCTTTCGGAGGAGATTAATATCTGGGGCTGCCTATCCGAGTGAGGGGGGGTGTTCGAGCTCTGTTCTACAAAGTAAAAAAAAAACGGAGAGTACCTCTTTTTTCCCAAGTTCTACCATATGGCGCCACCGATGGGCCGAAACCAGTCCCCGAGGAAAAGACCCGTCGATCTGTGACATCGGACGGCCCGTGGAAGTGGAGGCGTTGAATCGGAATGACACTGACAAAAAAGAAAATCAGTCTCAAACCCTCCTTTTGAGTAGTACCATCAGGGGTACACGGCACGTTTTCGGGGTGATAAAGTACCAACGCCCCAAATTTTTTTAGTTTCTTTCCCTCTGTTCTTCTTTTCCACTCACCTCCAAAGTAGGCATCCTGGGTATGATGCTTCTGCTGCAATCGAGCCACACACACACAAGATTTTGATCGAAGGGATAGAAAAGTTCGTGCCTTTTTGGGTTACCTACCGAACAGATACTCACCATTTAGGTCCGATTCTTTACTAGACATCATCTTCATCTCTCCATTCCATCCATTTCTGTGCTCCTGTAGCTACGTCAACTCGTGCCAAACAACGTCGGGTGGAGATATGACTCCTTTTTCTCAGTCCCCTCTCTCAGCCTGTACCTTTTTTCTTTCTACCATGCCATAAGAGCCCAGAAATGTCTAATTTCGCTACTTATACCATACATATTTTAAATCCTAACATATCTGACCATTATGCACAACTGTTACACATCACTCATAATCATAGCTGATCGAAGAGCGTATATGCATATAAAAGAAATTTTAGCAATGAAAATTACCGTATTTTTAAGAGTTTACTAGAAAAAGAAACTTGGCTTTCAGTCTATGAGTCCCTTTCAATTGACAATAAGTTCAATAATTTTCTATCCACATTTACAGGTTACTTTAATTCAGCATTTCCTTTAAAAAAAATTAAGTTTCGATAAAAAAACAGCAAGCCAGAGTGGATAACAGAAAATATCAAAAATGCTAAAGAAACACTTAACTTTTTATCAGAATTATGTCAACAAAATCGAAATACCAAAACAAACATATACAGAGTATAAAAACTTCTATTCTGAGCTATTAACAAAAGAAAAAAGTAGATATGAACTAAAAATTGCCCAGTCAGATAACAAGTCCAAAACTATCTGGAATATTATTAATAAACAAAATGGTAGACCTAACCGAACTAACTCAACATTTAATGGTACAAAGGTAAATGATGAAGTCATTTCCTCAGGAAAAGAGGCCAGTAACGTTTTTAATGATTTTTTCTGCACAGCTGCTTCAAATTTAGTTGGCTCCGTACCAACTAACCTAAATCTAAGCCATATGGTAGAAAATCCAAATTCTGTATATCTGATGGAAGTGACAGAGTGAAGTCTTAGACATAATAAAAAATCTACAAAACAAAAACTCTACCGGCTGCGACAATATAGATAGATAGATTTATTTCATACTAGGGACAATATTAAATTGTTTAGTACAAGTCAGTGGACGTGGGCTTCGGAATTCAATGGTGGTCTGTTTCATTGAATATCGATGCCCACTTGTAGTAATAAAATTACACTAAGTTAGCTTACAACACATTTAAAAAAAAACTTAGTACTAGCAATATAAATAACAAACTATAAAAGAACAGGAACTATTTTCATTGGTTTAACAAACTATAAAAGAAGAGGAACTATTTTCATTAGTGACATACTTGCCAGTGTCTTTTCTTCTATTATGGTAAAAGTTTTTTCAGAAATTAGAACATTTGTATCATCTGCATATTTTGTTGCATCATCTGTGATTATCGTTGATAGGTCGTTTATATATAATATGAATAAGATCGGATCAAGCACACTGCCCTGTGGAACTCCCATGGTTATGCCTTTTGATTCTGAGTAATAGTCTGTACCATTATCTTTAATATTTACTTTTTGAATATGCCCCTTAAGGTAGGACTAAAACCAATCATGTGCTCGTCCTCGTATACCTATTTTTTCCAGCTTATTTAAAAGTATATCATGATTCACACAGTCAAAAGCCTTAGACAGATCCAGAAACACTCCGAGCACAAGGTATCCTTCATCTAATGATTTTAGAATATTTTCAACAAAACTGAAAATTGCGGTCGTTGTTGATTTGCCCTTTTGAAAGCCATGTTGATTTGTAGCAATAATTTTGTGAATATCAAGAAAGGGCAATAATCTTGTAGACATGGTTATTTCAAATACTTTGGAGAAGCTCGATAATATGCTTATAGGTCTATGATTTTCCATTTGAAGTGGGTCTCCTTTTTTATATATGGGTTTAACAACTGCAACTTTCAGTCTTTCTGGAAAGACACCTTTTGATAGGGACGCATTAATGATATATGTTAGTGGTTCAACTATGAAAAGACATCTTTTTTAACAATATATTAGAAATATGATCATCTCCAACAGAGAATTTGTTTTTTAAATTATTTATTATTTCTAACACTTCATTTTGAATTACTTCTGAAAGATATATTGAATTTACGTTTATCGATATATGTGCTAAATTGGGGTTTACTGGACTCCTGCGAACAAGGTTGGGTGCCGCTGTAATGAAAAAATTATTAAATGCGTTACTTGCTTCTAAAGCAGAAGTAATGGTTTAGTTATTTATAACAATTCCTTCGAATTTATTATTTTTTTGGCTAATTTTGTTGTTTTCAGCATTTATAATATTCCATACAGCTTTGGTTTTATTATCTGAATTGATCATTTTTTGTCCATAGTATTTCCTTTTCTCATCTATGAGTAGATTGGTATAGAAAGTTTTATATTCAGTATATACTGATTTCGTTAATCTGTTGTTGGTATAATTCCGATAAAAAATTTAACGTTTCTTTGGCATCGAGAACATTTTTTGTTATCCATTTTGGTTTATTTTTTTTAGATATGTTTACTTTTTTTCAGAGGGAATGAGCTATTGTAATGTTCTAAAAGTATGGCAATAAACTTGTTATATTTGTCATCAACAGAGATAGCTTCATATACTGGTAGCCACGGTTCATCGTTAAGGAATTTATAAAAACTTTGATAATTTGTTTCACTGAATATGCGTTTGTATTCATAATCAGGCGTTAATTTTCTATTTCCACCACAATAAATATCAAGTTTTTGTGCGTAATGATAGGAAATATTGGTATTAATAATTTTTGAAGAAAAATTTTGGAATTTTTGTATATATATGTTATCGAGACATGATGACATATTTTGTGTAACCCTGGTGGGTTCCTGATTTGAAATTTGCATATTATATGAGCTTAAAAGATTAACTATTAGATTGTTATTTTTTATGTTCTTTGTCGATGCCTGCATATCAAAGTTAAAATCTCCTGCAACCAAAACTAATTTATCCCATTGTAGCTCTTTCTAATAGCAAGTCTAATTTATTTATAAAACAATCAATGTTGGTTGCTGGTGACGTATAGACAACACATTACGTAAACATCCCCTTTCATTTTAAATTCAGCGGCAGTGCATTCAAAGATATAGTCCTCATTTAAGGAATTTATATCGTTGCGGATACTTAAGTTTAATGATTTTTCAGCATATAAAGCTATCCCCCCATGAGAGTTATCACCCTCTCTGCAGTACGAAGGATATTAGTTTGTAGTTTTCTATTTGATATGCTCCTATACTATTGACCGTTTGCCAATGTTCAGTTAATGCCACAAAATTTACATTTATATTGTTGATACAGTTTGAGATACACTGAACATTTTGATGTAAGATGCTTATAACATCCTCTTGTTTCTTTGTGGTCTCCGCATTAAGGCTTTTCTGTGATTGTTAACCGCTTTTTGTTTTTTTTCATTTCAATTTCCAAGATCCTCTTGTAGCAAGAACATTCTGAGTCAGTGACAGCATGATTTACATTCAATGATTTTTTTAAATTTATTATTCGTTTCCACACAATTTATACATAAGTAATACATTAATAAAACAAATATGCCAGAATATAATTGAACCAATAACTGGGGATAATAATACCCCATTTATAAAAAAGGGATACCGATATTCAATGGAAAATCACAGACCAATTAGCCTAATGTCGAGTTTTTCAAAATTACTTGAAATTGTAATACATAGCAGACTCACTTCATTTCTAGATAATTTTAACCTCCTAAATGTAAATCAACATGGCTTCCGGAAAAATAAATCTACAACAGCAATTTTCAGTTTTATTGAGAGAATTTTACACCTTTTGGACAATGGTCAACTGGCACTGAGTATTTTTCTGGACTTGTCAAAAGCTTTCGACTGTGTAAATCAATAGACACTTTTATGCAAATTAGAAAAAATAGGTATCCGTGGACCAGCATATCACTTTCCTATTTAACGAACCGAACAAAAAGAGTTTGCATACGCGATAACACCTTCGAATGTCTTTCAAAATCAAGACCTATAACCATGGGGGTTCCTCAAGGGAGCATACTTGGACCATTACTGTTTCTGATTTACGTAAAACGATTTACCAACACTGTTTCATAATACAGATCTAACATTAACTACATATGCAGATGACACAAATGTTTTAATTTCTGGAATATCCTATAATGTATTGTAAAACAAAACAAACGAAACATTCACAAATATGATATACTGGTTTCAAGAAAACTCATTATTAAATACCGAAAAAACAAACTGCGTCTTATTTAGACATTCCAGAAATGAAACACAGTACCCCACACAGCTCGGTTTAAATGATGTTATAATACAACACTCTGACTCGATTAAACTTTTAGGGGTGACAATCGATGTGCATTTGGATTAGAGGGTACATGTGCAAGTACTATGTGCCAGACTTCATAAAGCTTGCTATACTCGTTAAAGAAATAAAAAAAAGAAAGTAGTGGGACAGTCAAATCTTGTCACAGCCTACTATGGACACTTTTATTCCATTATGAGTTATGGTATTTTATTTTGGAGCAATTCCAGTCATAATAATGAAATATTTAAAGTTCAGAAAAGAACAGTTGGGATTGGCAACCTTACAAAAAAATGACTCGTGCAGGCATTTTCAAAAAATTTAATTTTCTAACCCTAACTGGAGTATTTGTTTATGGGTGTATTTGCTTTGTTTACAAAAATAAAGATCTTTTTAAAAATTATTTAAGTAGTTGTACTTTCAATACTGGGCACAGAGGTAATTTCTGCTATCCAGTGCACAAAACAACTTCGTTCGAGAAAGGTTGTTGTTACAACTGTTTGCATATATTCAACTTGCTTCCATTTCACATCAAAGAAATAAAATCTTTTAACTTATTTAAGAAAACTGTTAAAAAAATATTTGATTTTAGCTGAGCCTTACAATGTATTAGAAGTCACCAAACATATCTTTAATTAATTAAACATATTCATATTTCTGTAATTTTAAGTTTTATTTTTATATTCTGTTTTTATCTTTGTATGTAAGTAATTAGTCTAAGTCCTCTTTTTTTTTATGTAACTAATGATATAATTATGTAGCCTGTAATTCTAAGTTTTATTTTTATATTCTGTTTGTTTTTATCTTTGTATGTAAGTAATTAGGTCTAAGTCCTCTTGTATTTTATGTAACTAATGATAGAATTATGTAGGAATTTGACGTGTACTATACAAATGTATTGTGTCGCTGGTACGAAATAAATTCCATTCTATTCTATTCTGAAACACTCTGTACAGGGTTTCCAAGTCCTGGATCAAAAATGTTTTTGGGGCAAAATTTTAAGTCCTGTCAAATTTTAAGGTCTTAGAACATCAGCCTGTAGTCCGGGACCAATTTTCTTGCAGAATACCAGGACAGTCCCAGGACTGGAAACCCTAACCCTGTACAACTTTTAGATATTCTTTTAAATCAAACCTCAAAAACTTAAATCAAATTTTAACAGTCCAACCACAGAACATCAAAATTGAATTTTATCCTTAAAAAAATAAATGTCAAATACCACCGATTAATTTATTTTTAGATGGTTCCGTAAGTTATTGGTAACATGATAAGCTACCAATAAGCAAAGCTGTCACAAGTTTTCTTAGAAAGTACTTGAAGTATAAGTATCAAGTATTCAAATATCAAGAAATTACTTGAAGTATCAAGGACAGTTTTTCTTAAAACATACTTCAATTATCAAGTCCTCTTGAAAGTTACTTGATTTATCGCCAAGTAATTTACTTGAAGTAAAACAACAGTACATGAAGTATGCTTCGTAATTTAAGTGTATAGAATACTTAAAGTACATAAATTTACTTGAAGTATCACAAAAAATTCGTAGAAAAACTAAGTAAAAATCAGTAACTTTCGATTTCAATACAATTTGTATTTTTGGAATGGATAAATGGTTTCAGATTCAGATTAGAGTTGTGTAAAAAATATAATTTGACATATTTAGTTATATGCTAAGCTTATGCGTGTAAATCGTACGGTGAAAATTAGTGAATATAAAAATAAGTTTATTATATGTAGGTGTCGCGTTTTAAAAATGTTACTTTGTTTTGTCCCCCCACAATGGGCCCAGTATATCTGAAATCAGTTTTAAATTAGCAGTCTACACCAAAAAATCTTATTCTGAACGTTTAAGATGGAGATCATTTTAATTGTTTCCGGAGGAAAAAGGATGCAACATGTAACCTTATGGTAATAATAATTACGTAATGATGATAATATTATGTTTTGCTTAATTTCTTTTCATTCTTATTTTCTACTATTAATTTACAAAAATAAGTAAAAAGTAATGTATATAATAATTATTAGTTACTTCGGAACTGGCTTAATATTCTTGGCACTTTAATGCACAGCAACCCTAACCACTGGTCTAACCATATATTATGAATATTATGATTATGACAACAATGTCGATTACCAAAATGGCAAAGAATGTGAGAAAACAAAGCAGCTGTAAGTATACTTAAACACATCGATATAACATAACATAGTCATCTTGAATTTAAAAAAACTTATAAATCTCAAAGCGACCATCAGACGTAGTCCCTACCCCGAAGCAAAGTGTATGAAGTGTGCTAGCATAAACAGTTAAAACGTCGAAATCACAAATTATTTTCTGCGAAAGGGTGGCGATATTTCTTTGTGGTTTTTAGTAGCAAAGATAGTTATGGTATGGTATATGTGTTGAACTATAATATCAACTAACCGAACCAAAAACATTAGAGGATAAATCGTCTGTTGGCAGTTCTATAGCCGTTCTATTTCCGAAAAAGTTTACACAGGTTGACATCAGTGAGACGCTCCTCTGTTACTACAATACTTCCACTCACGTGACGTGATGTGAAAGTAATGTTTGATATAAATGGTTTACTGATTTACGTGCAAATATACCTTAATTTACTCAGTGATGTTTGACGTAGGTATACATATGCTATCTACCTACCTTTTTAATTTTGTAAATCGCTAATCACTGAAAGACAAAATTTTAGAAATGTTTTTTTAAAAGCACCTTATCTCAAGGCGATGCAGCATCAAACTAAATTAAATAAACCTTAAGTAATTCTAGTAGGTCCGAAGCATTTCTTGTATGGTCTTGTTTATGCAAGTTTTGACAAACAAAATATAATTGAAAAAGGAATTTTACTTCAAGTAATTGTTTCAGAGTGCAAGTATCACACAAATATTTACTTGAAGTAGCACAAGAATACTTCAAGTACAATTTATTACTTGAATTATAATGTAATACTTCAAGTATTGTTAATACTTAAAGTAACTTACTTCACAAAATCAAGTAAAAATTCAAGTGTTTTATGTGAATAATTGAAATACAAGTACAAATATCTACTCAGATAAGTACTTTAAGTAAACTACTTCAAGTACTAATAAATACATGAAGTATAATTTCAAGTATTTTACTTTTAAGTATTGACAGCTTTGCCAATAATTTACCAAAACATCTTTGCTATCACCTCATCAAAATTTGGTGTGAATAGGAACCTAATAGGAGTCTTGAGGAAATTTTGCCATAACTTAATTCCTCGAAATTTTTATGTCATTTTATAAAAGTGTTTTATTATTCGTATCTATGTTGTTTGGTTGCAACACTTCTCTCGACTTGTTTTATACCAAAACCGGTGCCAGACAATCCTCACAAGGACTCTTAACACCTCATGAGAGTAGCGCCGGCGAATTTATTATTATAAATTTGTTGATACTTTTGTTTAAATGAAATGTAAAAAACACAAAAAGTAAATAATGCAGTACTTTTATTGCAGTAATTATAATGAATGTTCAATCAAGCCTGTTATATAAACATGTCGCAAGTTTAAGGCAAATATAATTTGCATTTGACTACAAACTTGAAATTTGTTTTAAAATTTTATTTAGGAATACAATATTAAATACTAGTAACATAATGAGAATTTAAAAAAAAAATTAAAGGGTATAAATTAAATAAAAAAAAAGCATTTAATATATAAACAGGAACATATCATAAAAAACAGTTCGGTAATAACAATATACATGTCACAAACAATCATAAAAAGAAGGCCTCGAGTGCGCCTAATCAATTAATCTTCATAATAACAAATTTTAAACAATTAGTACAAAAATTAAGAAAAAATATAATGGTAATCCAGTCAAGTACGAAACAACATCAGATTTCAACTGGAGTACCCTTGTTTTTAGTTTTTAAATAGATAAGTATATTTTTTTATTAAAAATTCTTTCCTAGCTACAAGTGTTTAATTTTTTCTGCAATTTAAAAATACTCATTTCCAGATTTCAAAACTTAATTGTTATTAATGGAAAATAATTCGAGAAATAAAGAAATCAGTACAAGATACACTGATCTGGGCTTTTCATGGTACACTGTATATCGCAACAGGCCTTAAACCCCTGTATCTTTGATATAAAAATTTATAGCCTTCATTTGCATATAAAAAAAAATTTGCACAGCCTAATATTGAAATAACATGTAAATTAATTAAATCAATTAATAAATATGCAGGCTAAAGAAATGACAATTTTTCTCAAACACATTCAAAGGAATGTTATTATACAGTTAGTCATTAAAAAAGCGTAAAAGTTACGGAAATCACACTTACTTTTAGAGGCCTAATAATAAATTAATATTTGCAAGTATAAAAGGTAATAAATAACAAACTTTTTTTATATAAATCTTATTATTAATCTTCTCACATTAAGTTTGTTACGCTTTGAATTATTAATTATTGGGCCTTAAAAAAAATAGATATGACTTGTGATTTTTACGCTCCTAAGATACTAACCAAGTAACGGTATTCGTTATCTTTACGAGCAAGATATACAATATTTCAAAACAGATTAAAGATCTGTTGCAATGATCCTGATAATACCGATTTCTTTATAAACTGAGTAAAACACAGGAAAAAAACCAAAAACTAAACAACCTTTATCAAAATTATCAAGTATTTTGTAAAATATCAATATTTTGTAAAAAAACTACATTATTATAATCAAAGTTCATAACATCATAACTCTGATTGGAACAGAGTTGTTTTAATAAAAAAAAATTAAAAAAATAAATTAAAAGAACATGTATATACAAATCAAAGGAATGTCGGTACTTGGTTAGACATTTTAAAGCGTATTTCGTTTATAGAGGCCTAATAATAAATTAATAATTGCATTTATAAAAAATAATAAATAACTTAATGTAAAAAAATTAATTATACAAGTTTTTATAAAAATCTTGAATACTAAATTTTTCAATTAAAATTTATTTCCGTTTGGTAGTTTTACGACTAAGTTGTTCTTCCGCTGTGAGTTTGGCTTTGTAATCTTCTACAATTCCTTGAGCTTGCCCTAAGAATGCTAAAGAATTATTAATTAATTCTTCCCAGTTTCTACAGTACACTGAAACAAAATACGGAACCGTCATTTTTGAAGCAATCATTAAGTTTATGCTTACACTATGTATTTGTCACACACACAAATCTTTTTCACACATACAATCGCCAAATTAAATTGATACTCATGTATATTCACTCAGTTTCATCCTGGTAGAGAATTTTAGAGGATTAGCTATGAGCCCTTACGAACTATACTTATTTCGTTTTATAGAGATTCTAAGCAAGCCATGTACCCGATTATTGTGGAACTGACCAAATGCCAAATACGTTAATTAATTTTGAAAATAAGTTTCTTGACAAATTTTATTATTAAAAAAATGTTTTTTGCATGTGATAAGAAACACAAGACTGAACTAAAGTCTGTTCACATAAGCTTTGCAGCGTTAGCTAGGATAGGGAACGAAATGCGCGCTGATGATTGGTGCAGACGGCAGGCAGATATACAAAAGTGCAAAGTTCCGATGGCGGTTAATTCAATTTTCATTGTTTATTTTATTTCATAGGCATCGGTAGTAGTTGGACGTTTGTAGATTGTGTTTTGATATAATTTGAATTGTGTTTTTGACAACTAATATTAATGTGTAAGTATTAAACCTAACGTTATATAATTTTACTTTTACAATAATTTAACTTATGTGTTGTGTAATGTTTATATTAAATTATTTACCTTTATTGATATTGCTTATTGGTTGATTTTATAATAATAATCGGTAAGGTATTTGATGTTTTAATGATCTACTGATTTTTAAATTGTTTTTTAATATAAGAGGTGGCTTAGTTTTAATAGCGAAATTTTAAAAGTCGATAGATCTCGACGAAATGAGGATTTTTGTTGCAGATATAAACTTATTTCATCTTAACTTAGCACATAAAAAGTTCTAGCACAGGATCGCGATATTATATAAATACATTTTGTGCATTTATAATGCACCGCGCACCTATGCTAGCGAACTACGCAAGACTGACGGTTGACAAAGGGTCGCTCTGCGAGCCCAGGTAAACAGTTTTTTTATGTGCTCATTTGAATGAACAGAGTATAATATGGTGTATATTTTAATCACTGCAGCATATTGTTTTATATTCAGATAGAGAGAAACATAACATTGTTTAAAGCAGAAATATGAAAATTGTGCGGCAAAAAGTTGGTCTGCTCTAAAGCAGGTACAATTTAAAATTGTTTTATTTTCTGACATTATTTCTTATGGGTACACAAAATAAAATGTAACGGAAATTTTTAAGACGTTTGGCTTTGTAGCAGTTCGTTTTGTAGATACACTGAGTATGTTTGGTTGCATATCTTACAGTGCCGCGAGCTTGTTGATCGTGCCCACAGAGATCAGGGAGCGATCAGCTGGTGCGACGAAATACAGAGGCCACGTTTCTTTTGCCTTGCAAAACATTGATTTTAAACGCTGAGGGCTTTCTGGCTCGTGATATTTAACACTTATACATCAGTAATTATCAGTAATTTTGCACGTGAAACAGGCACCCAATAAAACTCTTGTGATGCATAGGCGTTTGTCTCATTTAACAGCCCTAGCTCCTATTTAGCCACCATACATAGACGCCCCTGAGATTTTCCACTGTACCCGATGGCTGGGGCTTTGAAGCGGTGCAGCTTTCTTATAGCTAAATCGAAATTTTTTATTAAATTAGGATGTTCTTATTTAGTGTAACCAGTCATTTTAGTTTCTTATCCAAAACTTTAAAGAAAATATGTCAATATTTTTGTTATTTTGTTTCTTTCCACTGCTAACCAATAAAAGGCATTTCTTGTTATTGTAAATAAATTACGTACATATGTACACTCTGTTGAAATATTTTTCCACTGATTCATTAAACCTAAAGGCATTTATCTTAATTCTAATGCTTTGAAATATTTTTTACAGCTGGCAATAAACAAGTAACCCACAATGACATATTTATTACGCTTGGAAATAAGCAATTTACAATACACTCGCTACTTTGCCCATTGTAAATCAGGCCCACTAAGTCCAACCGACCACTGCAAGGTTTAAGTGAATAGAGTTTAGAATCAGTGAGTTAGCCTCACTCGCCTACCCATTTAAGCTTCCTACAAAATTATTATTTCATCTGTGTCGCATTCCTCAAATAATCACATAACATATGTATTAAATCTTAAATAATATTAAGTTTTGTTGACATCATGAATATAATCTTACCTTCTTGGTCATAAGTAACATCATCAGTCATTCTTAATAATTCTACAGCTTTTTGATAAGCAGAATACAAATCTTCAACAGTTTGTTTGTGGTTGTCAAGCATATTATCCTCAGCAACTTGTAATTCAGATATTACTTGATGGAAATTCAACATTTCTGGTGTCATATCGTTTTCCTGGAATATAAAAGCCATCTTAACCGCGAGTGTTATCAGCAGTAATGGATCTAAATATGAGCCTCGAGGGATTCCTAGCTTAAACTTACATTAAGTGATCTCAATTGCAGCAAATCTCCATCATCATCTTGATCATGTTCCAATCCAGTAGTAGTTTGAAGATCCCCACCTCCCAGTTCTTTGTCGCGGTCAGCATACCTCAATGTATTTAAACTGTGCTCACATGAATTCACACCAGGTGATATCATGGCAATCATACACGTACGTGAGGTTGTTCCTACAAATGAATCACGCAGTACTTGTGTCAATTTACTAACTCTAAATGGCAAGTGTGCTCCCCTGCGACCCAATGCTCGGATGCACTCTTTTAAAGCAAGAAGTGATTTATTTATTTCAGCACCTTCCATTCCTAAAAAAACAACAAACATTTTTTACTGGCAATTACATCTACTTATTTAATGATTTAATGAATACAGGGCCGGACTATATATATACATATACAAATATACAACGGCACATATATATACCTATACAACGGCATATACATATACAACGACATATACATATACAACGGCATGGCATATACATATATACAACGGCAAAATATATATATATATATATATATATATATATATATATATATATATATATATATATATATATATATATATATATATATATATATATATATATATATATATATATATATATATATATATATATATATATATATATATATATATATATATATATATATATATATATATATATATATATATATATATATATATATATATATATATATATATACACATAAATTTGCCATTGTATATGTATATGACGTTGTGGCTAAATAATCAGGTGTGACTTACTTGTTTGTCTGTTTGCTGATGATGTATCAGCCCCCCTTTTCGTTTCCTGCTAAATCAATGAGAGAAAACTTGCCATGAATTTTTGCCATATTATTGTTAGACCTTAAATAAATTTGAAAAACTGCGTGAGAACGCGACGAATTAGAATTGGCAAAAGTTTGACCAGATGTGCGTGCTTGATTTCCTTTTTTGGATTAACTTTAATACTTCATCTGTGGTACTGACAACTTTTTCCGTGAGACCTACTACCTGCACTTGTTGTTTGCCATCTTCTAATATCCTAAGTTTGGCTTTATTATTTAATAAATCAAAAACCTTTCCAGAATATATTTCAAAGAAACTTGATGAGACTACGAGATTCAAGGACCGATACTTTGGTGAATTTGTCAACCGGAATACGTCAGCTGCGGCCATCGCATAAATACCCTTTTGACAATCCTGAGTTTTACCATTGAAATCTCCACCCATTGTATGCGTCTTGCCTGAACCGGTTTGCCCGTAAGCAAAGCAGGTCGCAAAAACCTCCCCTCAAATATTGTCTTTATTAAAGGTTGTGCCGTGTACCTAAAACAATTCTTTGCTAAGAGAAAAATAAAAAAGTAGTAAACAAAATTACTGTTAGGGAAAAAGCCAACAAATTTACCTGTACACCATTTCATTTGAGCATGTTTCATCAAAGGCATAATCAAATCTGAAGAGTTGATTCTCCAGATATTTTGTTAAATCCACTTTATTTTTTGGTTCATGTACGATTAGTTGGTTCTTGCTTGGAATTGTAATGACATCTACTTCTTTTCTAGCTACTTCTCTTTTATTTAAAGGCCTCTTTCTTACACATACTGTTATTAAATGATCCTCGATCGCATCATTCTCTGATAATGGTTTAATATCTAAACCACGTCGATACTCCCTGGAATAATATAAAAAAATCATTCTGATGAAAACTCTAGACAATGAATTACTTACAGTATCATATTTAATAGTTCCCAATGTGGATTTCCCGGGGCCATTTGCAAAAAAGCTTCTTTTTCTGCCTTCTCTTCTGCCTGCCGTTGTCGTCGCTCTTCTCTGTTCTTTTTTAATTTCTCTACCTCCTTAACTACATTACTCCGTCGTAAGTTCTAAAAATGGAGTATATTAAATACGCAAATAAAGAAAGTACTATTTTTCCTAACCTGCACTGCGTTTGTTCCTCTTGTGGGTATATTACTTTCTTTTGATATTATATCATTGGTTGGTATCACGTGACCATTGTTTGAGGACTGTGTGATTCGAGACTGGTGAGCTGATCTTGCAACTCCTACATTCGCTATTGACTGCCTTGTGGGATTCTGCAGAAACATAAATTTGTACAATGTTTATAAAGCAGAAAATTTTTGAAATAAAAATAATGCCACCATGAACAAAAAACCTAACCAGATAAAATATATGCATGCTATGATGATCAGTGGCGGCTGGTGGATTTAAGTTATGCCATATATTAGTATTGGAGCATGAAGCCCAAGCAATATTTTAAGGCAGGACTACCTGTACTGAATGATGAAGTTTTGCAGAAAAAAATTGAGAAAAAAGTTACAAAAATGCGCTGCCACCCCAGATTACTTCTAAACCATTAGTAAAATATTTGCAAACTTTTCTTTTGCGTAATTAGAAGGATTTTATCACCCCGTTTTTTTCGGTTTTCGACAATTTTGATTTTTTATAAAGTTATGACATTTTGAAATGAAGAACTTGAGTTTCAAAATGTCATAACTTCACAAAAAAATCAAAATTTTCGAGAAAAAAAAACGGGATGACAAATTTTCCTTCTGATTAAAAAAAAAAAATAGTTTGCAAATATTTTACTAATGGTCTAGAAGTAATCGGGGGTGGCAGCGCATTTTTGTAACTTTTTTCTCTGCAAAACTTCTTCATTCAGTACTGATAGTCGTGCCTTAAAATATTGTTTGGATTCCATTCTCCAATATTGACATATGGTATAGCCTAAATCCACCAGCCGCCACTAATGATGATGCAGAGGTTGCTACGAAAGATCTGGCATAAGTTCAAACACATGTTGTCATCGAAGATCATTTAACTAACTTTTTCCCATAAATAAAACTCAAGGAGTCACAGCACTACCAAGAGTAAATTAGGTAATATGATAATGAGAACTCTTATTTTTTTTTTAATAAAAAAGGGCACAGAAAGTATTTTTGCAGTTACCATTTACTGAAACTATGATGTCTGTAGTTGGCAGTGGCGGTTGGTGGATTTAGGTTATACAATATCTCAATTGTAGCATGGAACCCAAGCAATATTTTAAGGCACGACTATCAGTACTGATTGAAGAAGTTTTGCAGAAAAAAAAATTTAGAAAAAAGGTACAAAAATGCGCAGCCTCCCCAGATTCCTTCTAGACCATTAGTAAAATCTTTGCAAACTACTTTTTTCGCAATCGGAAGGAAAATTTATCACTCCGATTTTTTGGGTTTTTCGAAAATGTTGATTTTTTGTAAAGTTATGAATGACACTTTGAAATTTAAGTTCTTCGTTGTGTAAATATCAAAATGTCATAACTTTACAAAAAATCAAAATTTTTGAAAACCAAAAAAAAAAACGGGGTGATAAATTTTCCTTCTCATTACGAAAAAAAAAGTTTACAAAGATTTTATTAATGGTCTAGAAGAAATCTGGGGAGGCTGCGCATTTTTGTAACTTTTTTTCTCAAATTTTTTTTTCAATTCTTTTTCTGCAAAACTTCTTTAACCAGTACTGATAGTCGTGCTTTCAAATATTGCTTGGGTCCCATGCTCTAATACTGAGATATGGTACAACCTATATCCACCAGTCGCCGCTGGTAGTTAGTTACTGTAGTTTTTTGAAAATTCGTCTACAATTCCTTTTTGTAAATGAAGAGTTTCCTCTTCATTTACAATATCAATTATATCTACAATGTTGTTTGTGATCTTGGTAGAATTGTTCATTTTGAGTGAATGTAACTAAAAGTTAATACCTATATGTAGATGAAATGATACTACCCTCAGACCCAATATACGGTCAGCATTTTGAATGGTTTCTGGTTTCCAGATCTGTATTTAATTATATGCCACACCTTTCATGAGCAAGTTTTTATATACACCACAGAGTGCCATCCCAATAAAACCTTTATTAGTATTTGTTGTTCGACTCCAACAGATTTTTTGCAATGTTGATTATGAATTTTTCATGCTCATCACTACAATCTATTAAATGTTTTTAACTGATAAAGCACGGCTTATATTTTCACAAAGCCAAAAACTGAAAAATTGCATTAGAGATTTTTTTTATTCATATTCATATTTAGACCATGTTTCATAAAGAAAACTAATTTCCATTTCACATAAGAATAAGTAGGTAACTAGTTTTTCAATGAACTTTATTTATATTATAATATTTAAAGATTTGTTTCACTTATTTGTATACACTATTGGGTTCGATATCACGCAAAACCTGAGTTTAATGTAGCAGACAGTGATGGAATAATAGAAAAAGTGGTTGACGACAAAGACGGTTTCTCTGTACTACTGCCACATCAGCATAGAAGTCTGGTTGGTATTCAGTGACATCGGTGTGTTGAGCAGAGCAACGAGAATGAATGTTATTGTTACGCCACTGGACTGTGTTGACTGAATAGATGAGACTGGAATTGTAAATATTTTTATTTATTGTATTTGCACGAGGTGTCGTGCCTTATTTAAGTTTTTTATAATGTAATTAATGTCAAATAAATGTTTTAAATTGGAATTGGAAATTGGAATTGTACGAGAACGGCCAGGAATTTATACAATTTTGTCAAAAAAAGTAACATAAACTCTAAAAAAGACTTTCTAGTGCTGTTTCAAGATTTTTCTGGAACATTCCATTATTAAAATAGACGTGATAGATACATTTTATGGATATTAAAGCGTAGTCAATTTTATTCTGAAACTGATTTGCGTGTTGTGAGTTAATGCCAACAACAAGAAGTATGGCGAAGAAGCAAACATAGAACATGCTTGCAGCATCGTTACAACGGATGGACGAACAGAGAAAAACTATTAATAAACAAGAAAAATGACGACAAGAAGAGAAAGACGAACACGAGAGAAGGCGCCAAGAAGAAAAAAAAAGAACAAGAGAAAACGCCAGGAAGAAAAAGAAGATTTGATAAAAATGATGGAAGGCCTGGAAATAAGACGACAGGAAGAAAAAAGAACAAGAAAGAAAACGTCAGGAAGAATTAAGAAAAATGCTAAAGATCAAGAAAAGTGGCGAGTCGAGGAAAGAGAAGATTTCAAAAGAAGAGTAGATGAACAGCAGGCAGCCATTTACTACCTCACTGAAAATTTTAAAGATGTTATCAAAAAAATCACTGAAATCGCAGGGAAAGTCTGTGAAGTCGAAGGACAATGAAATTAAAGTAGTGAAGTTAGAGAATTTAGTGAAGTCTGACGATCAAAGTTCATGGTCAACGTATAAGAGACAGATCGAGGCAGCTGCACGTTCAAATAACTGGAACGATTAGGAAAAAGCAACAGCATTGGTATTAGCACTGAGGGGCCAAGTATTAGACCTGCTCCAAACAATTCCTGCAACACAACAACACAACTTTAGTGTTCTGGAGGCAGGGTTAGAATTAAGATATGGCGACCAACATTTCGCCCAAGTATATCAGGCTTAGCTAAAATCACGCAGACAACGGGGTGGAGAAAGCATCCAGGAGTTTGCGGCTGCTGTAGAGAGATTGACCCATCTAGCCTATCCTGATCACCAATAGAGTTTCAACAACAATTAGCAGTTGGTGCATTTATTGATGGAGTAAGAGACCAGGAGGTTAGATGAATCCTTAAATTAGCCAGGCACAAGCAAAGTAGTGAGGCTCTAGTACATGCATCTGAGATTGAGGTTGCCTATGAGGATACCACACAATCAGACCAGAGAGAGCGAGTCGTGGCTGTGAAAGAGACCCCGGCAGATAAAACCATGCAAGTCGTATTAACCGAGTTACAAAATTTGATCGCACAACTATTGACAAAGATGAGTTCCCAGACGAGACAAGAACAACAAAATAGTGGTAGCTCGATTGGAGGTATCCGCTGTTATATGTGTGGCAAATTGGTCCATATTAAGAGGAACTGTCGTGAGCTCAACATTCAAGATGTAATGTCCGAAATACAGAAAACCATGCAACTACTGATGAACTCGAATCTCCAGCCCAGACAAAACCAACAGCAAAGTAGTGGGAGGCAGAATGGAGAAGGCATGCGCTGTTATAAGTGTGGCAGAGTGGGCCATATTCAGAGTAACTGTGTGAGTGTGAGAATGTCCAGATGGGAAGAAAGTTATTTTGAAATTGGTTATCCCCAGGTGTCACGTAGGAAAAGTACTTCAGCAAGTGCATAATTGAACGTCTGGCGAACATTTTGGCATCAACAAAATGCTGACAAAAATAAGAGAACGATTCTATTGGGTAAACAGTCGTCAAGATGTGGAGGCTTGATGCCGCCAATGTGAAGTTTGCGCGGCAAGAAGCTGGCCACAGACAAGAAGTAAGGACCCAATGAAGCAATATAACATCGGAGCTCCTTTTGAGAGAATTACAATAGCAAGTGACCGTATGATTTTAAGACTAATCCAGGCCGGAGATCTGGTTTGGCTATATAACCCAGAACAAAGAAAAGGCAGGTCCGAAGCTTCACCCGCCATGGGAAGGACCATACACTGTTGTCACCAGACTAAATGACGACGTATACCGAATTCAGCGGAGTCCAAAATCAAATATGTAGGTGGTGCATATACAGAGACTAGCTAAGTACGCAGGGAACAACGAATTACCTGACCGGGACGTTTAGACCTAAGGAGGGGGCAGTGTTACGCCCCTGGACTGTATAGACTGAATAGATGAGACTGGAATTGCACAAAAATGGCCGGGAATGTTTTGGAATGTTCTAGGCCGCGTGAATGGATGTATAAATAAGACGCACGGTGGGCCGACAGTCAGTCTTAAGTTGAAAGTGAACGAGTAAAGAAGAAATAATATACAGACTTAAAAGTGTTTAATTGTGATTATAGTCAAGACAGTCATTAATCTATTGTTGGTCATTATTAATTAGTTAATAAAGTAGTGAGTAAGTGTTACCTGGACTTTCAATCAACGAATCCACAAGTATAGGTGTTTATGCGGATAGCAAATACATAACTTTATTTATTGCGACGTCTCCGGTTCCCGGCTGAAATCGACATTCGCTTGCGCATTGTATCGCGCCGGGCGCCCTTAGTGGCAACGAGGCAGTATACTGTCAACTCTCTCCCGGATATTTAAACTCTAATTCTCTTACTTTTTATCTCATTAAACGCAGGTTTTGCATGAAATCGAACCCAATAGTGTATGTGTCTAATTAATTACATTGTCAGATGTAGACTTTTTTGCAAATATTATTATTACTATTACTTTGATTGTTTATTGCTTAATTTTAATCTATTTTTCTTTCTCATTTTGCTTTATGTTTTATATGATACCATGGATGTTTTGTATTCGTATATTCCTGTTCTGTAATTGGGTATATTACCTGTTGAACAGTATACTTAAATAAATAAATAAATAAATAAAAATGCGATTTTTGAACTATTGGCCTCAAAAAAACACAGTCAGCCGAGCTTCAACAAATAAAATCATTGAACAGATTCTAATGATACAATTTTTTATACCTCTATAACGGGTGTCACCGAGATCACGTATTAGCCCTCCCCGCCATTTTTTTTTAATTGGAATAAAATTTTCAAATTTAAAACTCGCGCATGAGAAGTAAATGGGCTTATTTTGACTAAGATATGTTATCAATTTTGAATTTTTAAATCGAACACCTTTATATTTTAACATATTCTGATTTTGCATGAAATTTTCTATATAATAAATTAAAATTTTTGACATTACCCTCAAATATGGCGAACTTATTTAAATTTTTTATGAAATTCAAAATTAATAATTGAAACTCTTTGTATAATGAAAATGTTTTGAACTGTTAGTTTTTAAATAACTAATTAATTGTTTACTCTTTCAATGTACACACAAAATGAAAAACTCAACATGTTAATTTACGGTGAATTCCGGAAAAATTCCAGAGCTGCTGCAATAAACACGGACAACGTTTTCCAAACAGAAGACACCCACCGTAAAATTATTTCATAAGACTAGAAGCTTAATTTATAAAAATTGACCCGGTATATCATGAAAATGAAAGGGTAATTATAAATGAGGGGACTGAAGTAAAGTATTAACCCTTGTTGAAACTGATAGGACTGTATCCCGCCGGAAAATTGGTGATGAGTTAAATATTAACCACGAATCTGCAAGAAGGATTTTAAAGAAACAATATTACAAAAACTTTAAATATCAAATAAATCAACATATATATGGAAACGATTTTGAAAGAAGAGTGATATTGGCTATAACCAACATTAGATGAAATAATGATTTTGCCAGGCAATTATTATTTTCTGATGACTCAAGATTTATATACAAATCTGGGATTATTCATTCAACCGGCAAAATACTAGATACTAGGCACAACCAAATCAACACCTCTTTAGAGAAGGAGCAAGACAGACTTGGTTTTAGTTTTTGGACATGTTTGGTAATATGTTGCTGTCTCAAATAATTTTTGATGTCAGATGACTTCTGAGAGTCTAGAGATAGACTGTTTTTTCAACATGATGGGGCCCCGCCTCATAATGCCCGAATAGTCACCAATTATTTTGATACGAATTTCGAGAATCAATGGACCAGTCAGATGGCCCCCAGGTCACCTGACTTAACACCAATGGACTTCCATATTTGTGGTTTTCTGAAAGATGGAATCTATATAGTACAGTCAGCCACTCGGGAAGAACTAGATGCACGGTCTATAAATTAAATAACTCCACAACACTTGGATAACACAGGCACACAAAAAAAATAAAATTCTGTACTTTAAATCAAAACCATGTTTCCATATGTATTTTGATGTGCTGAAACCTAATCTGGCAATAAAAATTACGGCAATTGCGTCAATTTTTAGCTAGGGGACATTTTTAGCTACACATGGCGTAAAAAGCATCTTTCTTTAAACAAAAAAATTACAATTTTGTTAGAAATTTTTTTCCCCTAAAACATCGTAAACGGTACTAAACATGATTTTGACATCAAAATAGCCTTTTTGGCAGCTGCCAACTGTCAAACTGCAAATTGTATAAGAAAAGCTTTTTTCATGTGTAAAAGTATAACACTACCTACGTTTTTGAGGGTGCTAAATATGATTTTGACATCAAAATTGCCAATTGCAGCCAATTGCTGAATTCCAAAATTTCAAAAAAAAAAATGCATTTGCAAAACTTTATCACTACCTACATTTTTGAAGATGCTCAACATGCCTGTGTGATTGTTTGAGGAAATTTGTTAGAAGAATTAATTTATGCAGAAATGAGGAGGGGTCATTTTGAACATTTAATATACCGGGTGGCCCAGGGAACCCCCCAATTTTTTTTACAATTATTGAGATAGAAATTTGAAATTTGTAGGAATGAATCAAGACAAAAATTGTAATTTTTTGATTCGCCCGCACCAAAAAAATCACGTCCGTTTTAACCGGAAGTGACTTCAACTTTCTTATTTTAAATAGCACCCTGTATATTTAGGTGATTTTTCTGATGAATATTTAATTTCCTTTTATAAAGCTTTTACAGATTTACAATCGGTTCATAAATAACCCAGACAATCACATTTGTTTGTTTCTTTTAAGAAGGCCATGAATCTAATAAACGGAATACATTATACGAGACATTATAAATAAAATAATTATCAACACTCGTTGTAAGGGTGTCTACCATCAATACTATTATGTATTTGTAATTATTTCTCAAATCGTTTATTTCTTTATTTACGTTTGTTTGTTTTTTTTTTTTTTCGATATGTTTATTTTTTACATTTCGTACTACCAAACTCGCTTATTTTGAATAGCAAAATAGCAAAACAAATATATAACTGCAAAGATGCCTTTGGAAAACAAAAATCCAGTTGTCAACAATAAAGATCTGCCATTATTGTAAAAGGTATTCTGCAAATAATTAAGTGAAATTTGGGGGGTTCCCTAGGCCCTGGGCCACCCAGTACATTCAAGGTATTTTTTTTTATAATGCAACCATGTTTACTACATTGACAAGATAAAAAAATGAGACACTACATTTTTTATAACTTTTTTCCAGGGGAACCTTTTCTTTCTTTATATTAGTTTACAGTTATTGCCTAAGCCCAAAATACCTATTTATCTCCTCTCAAAATCGTTTTCATAAATATAAATGTTGATTTAGTTGTTAAAGTTTTTGTGGTTATGTTTTTTTATGATTTGTTTTTATGAATAAATTCTCATTTACTTCCAATGGTAACTTAGTTGATTTGCAAATTATTTTAATGCTTTTGATTAATATCTTTCATACGACACCAAAAGTTTTAAATTTGTCACAATTCACTTATATTGAAATCCGTTACACTTGCACCAATTTAAAGCTTAAATTATGACGATTCCTATACGTAAAGAAAAAATAGAAGTTACTGTTTGAAAAAAAATAGTAACTGTTGCCCAAAAGTCAGGAAAAAATTATTTTGAATCTTTTCAAATAATTTCCTTATGATGAAAAATATTCGTTTATATTGTACCCAAATATCAAAAATGAACCATATGATATTCAATGCCTATTTGGAAAATGTTCATTATACAAAGAGTTTCAATTATTAATTTTGAATTTTATAAAAAATTGAAATGTCCGCCATATTTGATGGTAAGTAATTTCAAAAATTTTGATTTATTATATAGAAAATTTCGTGCATAATCAGAGTATCTTAAAATATACAAGGTGTTCCATTTAAAAATTCAAAATTAATGATACTCCCCGTGAAACCCGAAGTGGTATTGATAATAGGGTGTAACAGTGTCATGGTACACCCCCCTTTTCTCCTTTAGTTTTGAAGATAATTGATTGAAATTTGGGATATCCTATATACATAATAAGCGGCACTTTTTGACAAACAAGTGATTTCTTTTCCCTTCCGGTTTCGCCGGAAGTGACACTAACATTCGATTTTTAAATGGAACACTCTGTATATTATTGCATTTTTGAATTCTGCATAATTTTCTGAATCCAATGATACCAAATAAGTGACATTTCAAACGTCAATATTTTTTATAATATTATTTTTAGTTTTCCATTTAAGTGTGCCATGACGGTTCCGATTTATTCTAAATGACCCGTGTAGTGCTAGAAAAATCGAAATCCCATCAAAAATACTAAATTACGTGATTTATGAGCAAATAAAGTTCATCAAAATGGTTTTCTGGGGCCAAATTCAATTTTTTCAAATGGAACCATATTGGTACCGTGGTACCATTTATTACTACTATTAATAAGGAATTTATTCATATGTCGTATTAAAACGTGCGATAAATACAAACAAAATTACAGCTAAAAGAAAATAAGAAAATACAATTTTGTTCTAATTAAATGTTAAGAACTAACTAAGGTGGCTTTGAAAACAATGAAATATTTAGCTTGTCAAACATTTGTTGGCTTACCGGTATTTTTATTGTCTTTAAAAATTGTTTAAAATTCTTGTTAATTGTGTTCAAAATGCCGCAAATTTATACAAGAGATGAAATAGTGGACATGTTAATTATTTATGGGAATGTAGAAAAAATGCCGTTGCGGCTAGACACCTTTATGCCGACCGATATCCTGATAGACAATATCTAGCGAGAAAATATTTTAATCGTCTTGAAAATCAATTCCGAAGTGAGCCCAACAATGATCCCGAAGAAAATTTCATTCTTGACGAAGGAACGGAAATTAATGTTTTGGCTCGAGTAGAAGTTGATAAGACTGTTTCTTTAGGCAAATTGAGTTTCAATTGGAACTCAGTCACCAAACAGTAAGCCAAATTTTGCACAAATACCACTATAAATCTTTTAAATACCAATTGCACCAGCACTTGTACGAAAGTAATTACGAACGTAGGATGGAATATTGCAATTGGATTTTGCAGAATAACGTGCAGCCAAACAATGATTTTTTGGGAATGATTTTATTTTCGGACGAGTCTAGGTTTACAAATTTGGGATTATTTAACCGACAAAATACAAAATATTGGTCACAAGAAAATCAAAATTTATTACGGGAGGGTAACTTTCAAGTGCGGTTCGGTTTCAATGTTTGGCTTGGAATAATCGGTAGTAGAATCATTGGTCCAATAATATTTGAAGGACCTCTGACTGGTGCCAGATACTTAGGATTTCTGCAAAATGAAATTGAGGACAGTTTAGCTGAATTACCTTTCCATTTACGTTGGAAATACATTCCCTGTCGTAAGACAGGGAATGTATTTCCAACAAGATGGAGCTCCTCCCCATAATTCAAGGATAGTAATTGATTACCTTCAACGGAGATTCGGAAAAAAATGTAATTTCGACGAATGGTCCTGTGAGATGGCCTCCAAATGTCACCCGATTTAACACCCTTTGATTTCTTTGTTTGGATCATATAAAAAATATTATCTACGCAACCGCCGTTACAACCCGTCAAGACCCGGAGCTACGAGTAAGACGCGCAATTAATCGCATAACGGCCCAGCAATTAATAGTACTAATAAATGGTACCACGGTACCAATATGGTTCCATTTGAAAAAATTGAGTTTGTCCCCAAAAACCATTTTGATGAAATTTATTTGCTCATAAATCACGTAATTTAGTATTTTTGACGGGATTTCGATTTTTCTAGCATTACACGGATCATTACAATAAACCGGAACCGTCATGGCACACTTAAATGGAAAACTAAAAATTGTATTATAAAAAATATTGACGTTTGAAATGTCACTTATTTGGTACCGTTCGATTCAGAAAATTATGCAGAATTCAAAAATGCCATATTATATAGGGTGTTTCGTTTAAAAATAGAAAGTTAGTGTCACTTCCGGCGAAACCGGAAGTGAAAAAAAATCACCTCTATGTCAAAAACTGCCGCTTATTGTGTATATAGGATATCCCAAATTTCAATCAATTATCTTCAAAACCAAAGAAGAAAAGGGGGTGTACCATGATCCTGTTACACCCGATATACCATTTACTTCTCATACGTATTAAATCTGAAAATTTTATTCCAATTTAAAAAAAAAATGGCGGGCTGATATATCGTGGAGACCCGGTATTAAAAAAAATGCGAAAAAAATGGGTTAAAATTGAAAAATATATAAAGATTTTATAAGATTAACTGGCTTCACCCTAAGGATTAGATACAGCATACACTGATTACATATAGCGGGTGCTCCATATTTTTACCCTTTTTAAACCTATATAATTTTTGAACTAGTTGAGATAATGAAATGCGATTTTCTCCAGTCTTCTTCTAATTTTGATAAAATTTTTCCTGAGTATCCGTCTTTTTTTGCACACTCCGATTTAACCGGAAATGATATATCGTATTTCCGCGGATAGGGCAACTTTGTTATTTCAAATGGAACACCCTGCATATTTTTTCACAGTTAGAAAGTCCATTTTTTCCCCTTTCCGAAAATTCCATATTTGTCATGGAAATTATACAGAGTGATGGTTTTATAAGTTTTTAAAGTGAATACTGCGTTTTATCGAAATGCTACGAAAGAAATAACGATTCACAAAGTAGACTATGGAAATAAAAGACATCATTTATAAACGTCAAATTAGTTAACAAATCGGGTACTTGAGTTACTTTAAGAAAAAATGTTTACTTTAAGTGAAAAAGCTAAATGTGTAATCTTTTTTGCTGACACTAAATCTTACAAAACAACACAAAGAAGGTTTAGAAATTAGAAAATGATATAGAAACTTTTGGAATTCGGGTTGTATTGACCGTAAAAAAAAGAACTCCAAATAATGAAAATAGGCTTATAATGCAATTGAAATTTTGGAAACGACACAAAATGATCCTTCCTCTTCTACAAGAAAAATTTCTTCCGCAACAGGTATTCCCAAAAATTATGTTCATACTGTTATGAAAAATGTTCTAAAATTGAATGCTTATAATATCCAAAACGAGTACAATTTTGTAGAACAATTCTTAATTTACGTAGAAGAGATAGACATTTTCTTGATAAGTTAATCATGTCAGACAAAGCATCATTTCACTTAAATGGCAAGGCGAATAAGCATAACTGTAGAGTTTGGGCATCAGAAAATATAAATTTCCATTAGTATGTCAGATACTCTCCAAAAGTTACAGTTTGGTGTGCGGCAGTGGCATTGGTGAAATTTAGGCTATGTTATATCTTAGTATTGGAGCATGGGACCTAAGTGATACTTTAAGGCGTAGCTATTAAGACTAAATAAGGAAGTTTTGCAGAAAAAAAAAAATGCGATTGAAATTTGCGAAAAAAAAGTTGGAAAATTCTGAGCCTCCCAAGTTATTTTTTAAACGATTTGTAAAATATTTGCAAAACATTTTTTTTTAAAATAAGGTGGGAAATATAACGACAGATTTCAAATTTTATAAAAAATTTTTGGTTTTCTATAAAGTTGCACCTTTTTTAAATTTGCACAGTGAAAAATGAATCTAAAATAAAATTTTAAAATGGTGTAACTTTATAGAAAACCAATATTTTTTTGATGAAATTTGAAATCTATATTATATTTTCCACCTGATTTTGGAAAAAAAATGTTTCGCAAATATTTTACAAATCGTTTACAAAATAACCTGTGCGGTATTAAAACAAAAAATTTACGGTCCTTTTTTTTAACAATCAAATTGTCAATGGCCCCGTCATATTTGGACATGTTAAAAAAAATTCTTTTATCCGCAACTTGAACAGGATAATTTATTGAGGACAATCTATTTCTAACAAGACGGTGGCCTCATTATGCTCTGATAACTAGAGATTCCCTGACTGTCACCTTTGGATATCGTTAGATAGGAAGGGGAGGTCCTACAGCATGGCCACTTCGATCCCCAGAACTCACAGTTCCAGATTTTTTCATATGGGGGTATGTGAAACACGGGTGTTACAGCCTTATGCCACAAAATTTAGAACAACTTAAAGCAAACGTTCGAATCGAAATGTCTTTAACATTACCCATGAACAGTTAGGCAGAAGCTATGACAACTTTGTAAAGCGAATAAATAAATGTATTTAAGTTGATGGGCAGTATTTTGAATATCTTTTATAATTATTGTGTATTATTTTGTTTATTTCTTATTTGTTTAATAAATATCCTGTTACACTTTGTTATATCGAGTTTCAATATTCGCAATTGAAGTAACATGCCATTGTTAATAAACTAATTTGACGTTTACAAGTGATGTTGTCCTTTATTTCCATAGTCTACTTTATGAATCATTATTTTTTTCATAGCATTTCGATAAAACGTAGTATTCACTTTAAAAGCTTATAAAACCATCAAAACCATGACAAATATGGAATTTTCGGAAAGGGGAAACAATGGGCTTTCCAACTGTGAAAAAAAATATACAGGTTAATCCATTTAAAATAACAAACTTGCCCTATCCCCGAAAATACGCTGTCATATCCGGTTAAACCGGAAGTGAGCAAAAAAAGACGGCTACTCAGGAAAAACCTTATCAAAATCAAAATTAGATGAAGACTGGCGAAAACCGCATTTCATTATCTCAACTAGTTCAAAAGTTATACCGGGTGGCCACGAGTCAATGTACGCCCCCAATATTTTGGTTGTTTTGAATTTAAAAATTTGGTTTTTGGTACACATAAATTAGAGAATAATGGGCTACTTTTCGACTAACAGAAATGAAAATATCCCTTCCGGTTGAACCGGAAGTGACATCAACTTTTTTTTTTAAATGGAATGACTATATTTTTTTGATGGTTTCTTATTAAGCATAAATTTCTAAGTGCAACAGTTTTTTTCAAATTTTAAAAATTCCAAAAAATAAGTGATACGAACAATTTTTAAATTTTTCCAAAATGGCCGCGTCAGATGAATGCGATATAAGAAAATTACTAAGTAGGCTATGGAAATTATTAGTAAGGTTGTAGACTTGTCTGTAAAGAAGAAAATAGGTGTTTGAATTACTGATAGGTACCAGTATTTTTAGGTTTTTTTTTTTTTCAAAAAACAGGAATTTAATTTTCATTTCCGTAGGGGTCCTATGGAAATTTTTTTAATGGAACTGTGCTTTTTTTTTATTAATCAGAAATAATGATTCATAAACTACAATTTTTTCGCCATTAATCATTTCTTAACGATATCCTTCGTAAGAGTAAAAGTATTTTTAAAAGGTAAGCGCCAACAAATCATTTTAATAAGGTTAGGTACCTACATTTAAATCCAAAATTGCAGATAGCCATGAAAATGACAGACATTCGCAACAATTGAATTATTCTTGACTTACTAATTTTCTGAAGCAAGTGTATTAAATTTGTTATAAACAATAAAATTAATATAAAATGGCTGAAGAATATTCAAGAGATGAAAAAGTTGACATGTTGATTATTTATGGAGACAACGTAATGCAACTAGAGCACAAACTCTGTATGGAGAGAGATATCCAGAAAAAAGACAACCTCGGAGAAACTATTTCGCCCGGTTAGAGCATCAATTTAGAACTGAACCTGATATAGAAATTGAAGAAAGATTTATTGTGGATGAAGAAACGGAAATTAATGTATTAGCTTTAGTGCATGTTGACCCAACCATTTCGGTAAGACAAATTGAACATGAATTACCAGTTTCCAAAGAATAAGCCAGGAAATTTTTAAAGAAACAGCTATCGTTCTTATAAATATCAATTGCATCCATTTTTGTATGAGAATGATTATCAACGAAGAATAACCTTTTGTAATTGGTTACAGTTACGCCAATTAAGAAATGAGGATTTTATCAAAAACATGTTTTTCACTGATGAATCGAGATTTACAAACCTTGGGTTATTTAATCGAAACACCACTCGATATTGGATAATAGAAAATCCTCACATTACGAGACAGGGACGGTTTCAGGAGCGGTTTGGCTTCAATGTTTGGTTAGGCGTACTGGGCGACCATATCATAGGTCCAATAATTTTTCACGGAACTCTAACTGGACCAAGATATCTAGAATTTCTCCAAAATATAATAGTTCCACAGATTAATCAAATTCCCAATACCAATATTGACGAGGTTTACTTCCAACAAGACGGGGCTGGACCACACAATGCTATTATCGTTAGGGATTACTTAAATCAATTGTTTGCAGATCGTTGGATTGGGACCCATGGTCCAGTCAGATGGCCTGCAAGGTCGCCTGACTTAACCCCACTCGATTTTTTTATTTGGGCGCATTTGAAAAATAGAGTCTACATGACTGTTCCAACCACAAGGCAAGATCTGGAAGAAATTGCACAAATAACACGTCAACAATTACAGAATATTAGACGTGCAGCTATAAGTCGCGCTACTCTGTGTATTAATCAAAACGGTCAACAGTTTGAACAATTTTTATAATGGTTTATTATAATTTAGGTTTTAAATAGTTTTGTTATTCTATTTATTCATGGTTGTAACGTTTTATTAAAATTATTTCTTGTTTAATTTGTGTTTACCTCTTAAAAATACTTTTATTATTACGAAGAATATCGTTAAGAAATGATTAATGGCGAAAAAATTATAGTTTATGAATCATTATTTCTGATTAATAAAAAAAAATAGCACAGTTCCATTAAAAAAAATTCCACAGGACCCCTACGGAAATGAAAATGAAAATTAAATTCCGTTTTTTGAAAAAAAAACGTAAAAATACTGGTACCTATCACTAATTCAAACAACTATTTTCTTCTTTACAGACAAGTCTATAACCTTACTAATAATTTCCATAGCCTACTTAGTAATTTTCTTATATCGCATTCATCTGACGCGGCTATTTTGAAAAATTTAAAAAATTGTTCTTATCTCACTTATTTTTTGGAATTTTTAAAATCTGAAAAAAACTGTTGCACTTAGAAATTTATGCTTAATGAGAAACCATCAAAAAAATATAGTCCTTCCATTTAAGAAAAAAAGTTGATGTCACTTTTGGTTCAACCGGAAGTGATATTTTCATTCCTGTTAGTCTAAAAGTAGCCCATTATTATCTAATTTATGTGTACCAAAAACCAAATTTTTAAATTCAAAAACAACCAAAATATTGGAGGCGTACATTGACTCGTGGTCATCCGGTATAGGTGTTTAAAAAGGGTCAAAATATAATGGGGCACCCGGTAGTTTAATTTCGATAAATTAATAAATAATTTACACAATTTTAAGGATAAAACAGACTTATTTATAATTTTCGTGGTAAATTACGATATCTTCCACAGGAAACTATTACGAAAATAAAATTTTGCACATACTACATACCTGTTGGCTATTCTCGGAAAAATTTAGTACAGTGAACATTACAAAGAAATGTGGGTCACAGCATTAAAAAAAAGTAAGTCCATTTTTAGATTTTTCTTGTTTCATTTTGGCCGAAACGTAATTATTCATATTTCTTTATTTTTCTTTAACGTTAGAATAAGCTATCTTCTTGGTATTTCTCAGAAAAATCAGATTTATAAGATGCTTACAGTTGGCCTATTTACCACTCGAATTTAAAGAAAAGACATGGACCGTAACTCACTCAATCTAGTTTCTTTTAAAATAAATTTCTGAAAATAGTATTTTTAAACGTCTTAAAATGGCATAGCATTTTAGTGTAAAAATCTAATAAATAACAAATATGTCAAAACAAGACCGACTTCCACAGGAAATTTACAAGAATATTTCACCAAAATTAAACAAGGTATTCTAAAACTTGACAATATAGCTTAAAAAGACCCAGTGCAATACACATTTTTCAAAAAAAGAGTCTACATAATCCATCTGCGTGTCATTAGGTGCGTTCTTTCTGAGATCTCAATTAATCTAAGTAGTTTTACAGTTACGGAGGCTACATGAAATGAAATTTTGCCATTATTTATGCGGTGTAACCGTAAAACAACTTAGATTAGCTGAGATCTCGGTTAGCAAGAACGCACCTATTAACACCAGATTTTTCTTAGAATAAAAACAACTAGGTATAATGTGAAAAGCTTTATTTTAACATTGGTCTCGTGGGAGATATTTTTCTGTCATGTTTTAACTTCAATTGGTCTGAATAACCTATCCCAAAAATTATCAAAATTAAATCCCACCCTTCATATAGTATGTATACAATATATACTTATATAAACTATGAGGCAAAAATATGGAATAAATGCATTTTTATTAAAAGATAAAAAATGAAAATTTGCAGAACTGGCCGACTAATTATTATTTAACTGACATAACTAAATTATACCAATAATAACAATTAATTATTTCGTTTACATATAATCTTTAAAAAAAATCCAAATACATATTCTGTTAATCATTTTTTAGCACTGGGCTTAGAAGTCACAATTGCATAATGTCACCGCAAAACTTTTTGTGCGACAAGATCGTATATATGCATTTTCCGTAAATTTGCCACAATGAAACTATTGCAGTAGGTACTAGACAGTGGTGTACAAAAATTTATAAAACAAATATAGATAACAAAAGCAATTTATGATCACCAAAAAATGTTTCAATGAACTTGAAAATATCGATTAACATGAGTAACACTTCTGGTTACAATACATACACCTCGACGTAATGGTAATTAGGGCAGCACTTAAATGGTAAACCACAAACCTCAGTTCATATCATTTTTTAAATTATTTATATTGTACGCACAATAGATCACACTTATTTTACATACGTGTATGATTGTCACATATGGCAAATACTTTGCATTTGATAATTTAATGAGTGAATCACAATTGCTTTTGTCTGTTACACAGAAAAAGTACCGATAAAGTCGCAGTTTCTGATGAAAATTGATTACTATTAAAGTCGTCATCGCTTTCATCAATTTTTTGGCTATAACGGCCAGACTGCGCCATAGCCGCGCTAGTTTCTTCTTCAGACGAACCAGAGGAATCCTTTAATGCAGCATTAACAAAACAAATAAAAGTTAGAAACTTAATTGTAACAATTCAGTTCTATCAAATTATTTAAGTCACAAAACACATGAGTAGATACTAATTATAAACAAATTATATATGTTTTCTCGCAGTTTCTTTGGGCAATAAGCCACTGTACTACAAATTATTAAAAAAAAATTGGACTATAAGTATATAATAACAACGCAGATTTAAAAAATTAAATGCGACAATAAAGTATCTATTAATTTTAAAAAGTTCCACAATTTTATTAAAACATTCTTTAATAGTCTCTCGTATTTTTCCTTGAAGATTTATCCGCCTTGGTAGACTTTTAAGGTAAACTATATCCTAATATCTACTAATTATCATAAATTGTAAATATGTATACGAAAATTTTTATTTCTTTGTATACTTGCGCTCCGGTCCTCGATGCTGGCTTACTATTATAATTAGAAATTTCACCTAAAAAAAGAATTAAACTCGGGAAGGAGGGACCTTTCTGGAAATTATTTCCAAATATACGGGATGTCCCAAAAAATTCCTGGTGGTCAGGCGACATTTTCTTACTCGAAACACCCTGCACATTTTACATTTTTTAAAGATTTTTAATAATATCTATCCACAATAAATGTGACATTTTCGGAATTGTAAAATAAATTCTACCCACCCTGTATATCAGAAGATCATGCAATTTTCACTGAAATATTTACTAACTTTCTCTATACAGGGTGTCCCAACCAAAACTAGGCACCCTGAATAACTTTGGAGATAAAATTTTTTTGAAAAATTGGTGAAACACGTCGACCTTGTTTCCAAAGGGGGACATATTTTAATGTAATACTTGTATACCTATCATCATCCCTCTATCCTACACGGCCACCCCCTCAAAAAATTCAAATGGCAAGGAGGGTCGAGTGATACATCATTTGAAAGGTCTTTCAATTCCCTACATAACTGTGTATTTTTTTTAACTTTTATCGATTCGTTCTTAAGGAAAATAATTTTATTTTTGATGATTACACACAATCGAAATCGTTTAAAAAATCTAAAATATACGGCACTGGGTATTGGAATTTATAAAAAACTACATTTTTTAGTGCTCTCAAATCAACACGAGTTTTTTCGTCAAAAAAACACTTTCCTAGTCCGTTTAGTTTTAGAATAATAAAAGACTCATAAGTATTTGATAGTACTTGAACATTAATTTGTTCACAACCTATTTTAAATTGAGATATATTTTACCAGAGTGAATTCTCAAAATGGTTTATACCCTTCAGGAGAGAACAGAAATTGTCAGCATTTATTTTAAAAACGATAATTGTGCTAGAGCTACGGAGCGCATATTCAATAGAAATCACCCAGATAGAAGGGTTGGTTCTCAGTATGTTTTACAATTACTGACAAAATTTATGGAAACAGGTTCTGTAGGAAACAAAAAGCATGAACCTCAGCGACCGATTAGGAATGAAGCAGTCGAAGTGGCAGTTCTGGATCATTTGCAGATGGATAATACTCAATCGATCAAGAAAGTAGCTGAGGCTTCCGGTGTATCACGAAGTGGATTGGTATTCATTGAATTGTAAAGGCCCACAAATTTCATCCATATAAATTTAAATTGATACACGAATTAAACGAAGATGATGCCGATCGTCGGCTTGAATTCTATGAGATTTTTAGTGAACAATTAAACGGTAATGCCAACCTACTGTACAGTACATGTTTTTCTGATGAATCGACATTTCAGTTAAATGGGGAGGTAAACAGGAACAATTGTAGGTATTGGAGTGAAACCAATCCACATTTATTCATGGAAACTCATACCCAAAGGCCTCAGAAGTTAAATGTTTGGGCTGGCATCTTAGGGGATCACATTGTCGGGCCGTTTTTTATGCCTGACAATTTAAATGGCGAAAGGTACCTCGATCTGTTAGAAAATAACATCGACTCAATGATTACCCAAATCCTCGAAGAAGACGATAATCTTTTAGAGGGCGAACTGTTTTTTCAACAGGATGGGGCACCCCCACATTTTGCTATAACAGTCCGTCAATTTTTGGATAATCGGTTTCCTGAGCGATGGATTGGAAGAAGAGGTCCTGTGGAGTGGCCCGCTAGGTCACCCGCTTTAACTCCGTTGGATTTCTTTTTTGTGGGGATATTTGAAATCGAAGGTATTTGCAACAAAACCCGCATCTCTGGAAGAGTTACGTGAAAGAATATTTCGAGAATGCCGTTTATTGACCCCAGATGTGTTCATAAATGTTCATACAAAATTTCAAGACAGATTATACTACTGTATGGAAGTCAGTGGGGGTCATTTTGAACAATACATACGATAATTTAAACTGCTTCTTTTATTTTTATTTCCCGAACCTAAAATAATGAAACAATGATTTTTCAGGAACGAATCGATAAAAGTTTAAAAAAATAGAGTTATGTAGAGAATTGAAAGACCTTTCACAAGATGTATCACTCGACCCCCTTTGCCATTTGAATTTTTTGAGGGGGTGCTGTGTAGGGTAGAGGGATGATGATAGATATACAAGTATTACATTAAAATATGTCCCCCTTGGAAACAAGGTCGACGTGTTTCACCAATTTTTCAAAAAAATTTTATGTCGAAAGTTATTCAGGGTGCCTACTTTTGGTTGGGACACCCTGTATAACTAAAAACTAAATTATTCTTTCTTAAATTTCGCATTTATGACTATAGCGATTTATTTAATGGTAGTCGGTAAAATTCAAATTTTCTACAAAAGAATTAATTAAGCCCGAACCAATAAATCAACTTCAAAAAAATTCAAAGATTTGAAAATATCAACCTTTAAAACCAGCGCATACTCATCTATGTTATTCTTATGGTATACATAGCTCATATCATCCACACAACTCCATTTTATGTTGTATACTCGTATGAAATGCATCTGTTAATTTAAAGCACTTGTTTTTTGGTTAGTTGCATGCATGAATTTGTCGCCTATGCCCCATGTAATAAGATGTTATATCTTGTTCTCTTTCCGGCATTAAATATTTGGATACATGTATGTACTGCTGAACAAACCCTACTATAGCAGGTACTATGTACCATACCATCAGTCATCACTCATAGTCATAAGTTTAAAGTCACCACCTTCAGAGATGCTCTCTTTCTGTCTTCTCACTATTTGCAGTGAGGCGTGCTAGAAAGAGAGCACCTAGGAAGGTGGTGAGTTTAAGCTAATGAGTATTCTCCAGCTACGTTTAATTTAAATGACAGGAGGGCGCTGGTCTCCACTAAGCTTATTATCGAAACAGGATAGCTCAATAGAATTAAAACGCATCACTATAATACTTTTTGAGCTAAACTGTTTCAATAATAACTTTGCTCCATCGCCGGAAGCAGCGCCCGGTCATTTAAAGTAGTGTTGAGGAACCAAAATTCTACAAAAAATTTAATTATCTCGAAAAAATAATGTTACCAAAAAATTACCCAGATCACATAAAAAGGCCTTCAGCTATTAGAAACATTCAAAAAATGCCCGAGATCGAAATTATACGGGTCAAAATATAATAATAATTTCTGCATTTCTATCATATAAATTTTAAAGGATGCTAGTCGCACACACCTAAAAATTAATTTTTACAAAGTCAATTAAATAAATAACAATTAATTTCAAAGACAAAATAATAATAATAATTTCAGGCAAAAATCATTGTTTCCACAGCGTCTCATTAACCGCTAGATTTATTTATACGAGACTTAACCTTGTAAAATTGGAGTGTGGTACACCGTGTAATGGACCAGCCAGACAGCCAGCCGTATCGGGACGTTTAGTTTAGGCAAATCGGAAGCTTTCGAGCGGAGTAGATTTTATTTTTACTACGCACTTTCAAAAACATGATCTCATGTTAACATCGCAATAGATTACAACACAACCCCTATAAATATAAAATTTCAGACAAGTTAAGACAAATCACTTCTTGGCAGCAACAAGAGAGCATCGTGATATTAAATTCGTTTTAAAGGTATATTTTCTTACTTGTTACATACATACAGTTAGTTGTCATTCCGCGAACGACAAATAATTTACTTAAAACCGGGTGTGAACCTCATTATTAAACACCAACTGATCTAGAGCCTTTAGGACGGTCCCTCGTTAACCGTTTCACAGGTAATAGATCTCACACGGGCCCCAGAAGTCGTAAAAGAGGCACTAAGAAATTTCTCCACGCACAAGGCTGGTTATTTTTTAGTGTCCAAGACACGAAGACGGCGTTAAAACATTCACCACGGAGAACCAGAAGCACTTCTTCGACAGCTTTTATCATCCGTGGATTTAAGAGGAGTCTTCCGTCATCAAAATCGACCTTGAGAAAATTCTATTCCTACGATCAAGGCAACAAAACTAAAATTATTTTCGTGGCAGCAAGTCACGTGGCGCCCAACTTAATAGAGAAAATAATAACCCAGCTAGGGAGAAATCAAAGGAACAGGTCTTCCAAAAAAACACAAATAAAAGAAAACCACCTTGGTGCAATTTGTGACAGTAGACATACTGTCCAGCCGGTGAAAGAAGGCCCGCGCGGCAACGGAGAGTATTGCCGATAAGTCGCTAGCTTTTTGCCAAACCACATACTAGGACTATAGGTATCTCTCCCAATGAGTAGGTGTGGATGCAAACGGTCACACAAATTTGCCATGCACTAATTCATTTATTTCATTTAGAGATAGATAGCATTTATTGATCTGTAAGCCAATTACATTGGACAGATAAGTCAGTGCGATAGATAAGAAGTCAATACAAATAACTGGTATATAAATTAACAAAAAAATATACTAGGTTATTTACAAGAAAATATACAAATATTTATTAATTAATTTATGACAATTATTAAGAAACAAAGAAATATGTGTAGGCATATATGTATACATATGTACATATACACATAGGCACGCACACATTCAAATATTTTAATTTATCAAAAAAAAAAAAGAAAAAATAGGTATATGTGAAAATAAACATAGTTTACATAATTAAAAAAAGATTACAACATCTAAATTATATTTTATAACTAAGCACCTGTGATAAAATTATTCTAATTAACTATTTAATTTGCTGTGAAAAGTTTACAAATTCCTCAACAGAATAAAAGACGATTGAAGATGAAGTACTTTGTGAAAATCCATTTTGATTTAAAAAATTATAAAAACTTTTTGTTGCTTGTCTAATTTTCATTTTATTTATTTTACAACCACATCCAATTGAATTTAACGTTTTTAAAGATAAAATAAGAAACCAAGTAAGTGAAATTATCTACAGAAGATACCAGACACAAGTGAAAAAGATTAACAATTTACCAAAAAGTCAAGAAAAGCAAGCAAAAAAAACAATTTAATAAAAACATTAAATTTTATCCAAGATTCGTTAAGCTGTCAGATACAAATTTCACTAGTACTGAAGAGAACCCCTTAAATTTAGGCCTAAAGTTCACACCGCAACCACAAAACATACAAAAACAAAACGAAATCCTAGGTTTACATGCAGACCTAGCTATAACAAACAACAATAAAACCATTATGAAATCCCAAAGCGTCAAATAGCACAGAAAATAAACAAGTCCACAGAAACGACTAGCCCTCACATACAGCCACAATAAAAGGTATCCAAGAAAAAAATACATCACAATAAACTCATTTTAACAAAAGCAGATAAAGGCAATACTACAGTTATTCTCCAAGAAACAGAATATATCAATAATATTGGGAAATTCCTAGATGAACAAAATTTACAAAAATCAACCCAAGATCCTACGAACAAATTTGCAAAAGAAACGAAGTCCTTAATACAACGTTTTGAATATTTGTGCCACACCGAATTTGAAAAAAAAAGAAGACTTACACATATGAACTGTGAAGCTTAGGAAAATAAACCCATTAGACCAGTGGTTTCCTACACAAATGCACCGACACGTAAGTTATTTGAATTACTTAATAACGAGTTTAAATCTATTTCAAAATTTAAGCCCAAAAATACAATTAATAACTTTAGACTTAACAGTAAAATTAAACAGCCTAAATATTGACCCCAACTCTATAAAATTAGTATCGTTTGATGTGTCGAATATGTTTCCTAATATCCCCCCTTTCGAATGTCTTCCTTTAATTTCAAATACACTAGAAAAATGCAAAATTATCCCAAAATTAAAAATTAAACACTCCAAACATTCATGTTGTGTTTAGATCAAAATTATTTCCAATTTAACGAGAACATCTTTATACAAATAACAGGGCTCCCTATGGGTTCGCCCCCTTTTATCCGATATATTCATAGATAATCTTGAAGAAACTATATTGGCTTTTCCAATATCAAAAAAACATATTATCTTTTGGTACAGGTACGTTGATGACATACTAATGGGTTTTAAAGGGACAGACACAATTAAAAATACTCCTCGATTTTATCAATAACACGCATAATAATATATCTTTTACCTTAGAAACAGAGAACGATAATAAATCAATAAACTTTCTCAACAACTATAAAAAGACATAAAACATCATTTTCCTATAATATTTACCGCAAACCAACTTTTACAGACGCCACTATCCTTTTAATTCCTATAACCCTCTCTCCCACAAATTAGCCGCATATCCAATCTATGACACACCGAGCCTTCGGCTTACCCCTATCTGAGACAGATTTAAAAGAAGAATTAGACACAATAAGACTTATAGCACATAATAACGGATACCCTCAAAATTTAATCAACAATCTAATCTACAAAAAAACAAAATAAGTCCCTCTTAAAAAAAACTTTATCCCACTATTAACGAGAAAAAAGTTCAAACATACATTTCATTACCATATTCAGGTCAACTCTCTTATTCAATTAGCAATAATTTTTCCAAATTTAATATTAAAACATCTTTTAGTTCTAACAAACATATAGGCAGATCTTTTCAATGCAAAACAAAAAACTGTAATCTCTAAAAAATGTGGTGTATATCGGTTAGATTGCCCAGAATGTAACGCCTCATATGTAGGTCAAACAGGTAGATCGTTCGGAGTATGATATAGAGAACATATTCACACACAAAAGCAACATTCCAACTTTTATAAACACCTAACAGATTCTGGTCATACAATAACTAATGACCATCAACCTAAAATATTACATATTTGTGGGAAAAGTAAAAAACTTAATTTATTAGAAGTGCTAGAAATCAATATATTAAATAGGAATAAAAATTATAACATATTAAAGGATCAAATAGATTTAAATAATTCTCCGTTATTAAACTTATTCAGATAACTTGCTGTTAATAAAAATCACACCATAATATAATTTACTATCTTGAAAAAAACCCTACATTTAAAGATATAACATCTGTACAAATTTGAATTATATTATCAACCATAACGTGACCCATCCTTCTATTCAGTTCAGTTTATATTTAAATGAAAGTAAAATCTGTGTATAATTTAGTTTATTTGAAAATGTCCGAATAGGATGAAACTAGTTGTAAAATAACAAATAAAATGAAAATTAGACACTCGGTAAGATATTAAAGAAGCGGCAGCCAGTATAGTGGGGTGATTTTTTTGAAACTTACATAACTGTATCTTTTTAAGCGTATTTGCTTATTTTTTCTGGTTATGTAGTTATGAATATCTTAATTTACGCCTAATTGTGAATGGAATGCAGTAATCACATTCTTTCCGCGGGTCTTCTTTCCCCGACAAGACAATAGCTGTAGTAGCCTTAATATTTTAAAATAGATACAGTGAGTAATATCAATTGATAAACAAACCATGTGTCGATAAATTGCAATGGAAGCGGATAAAGGATTCATGTGCTAAAACTACACATGTACACAAATCCTTTATCCGCAACTATTATCTAGAAATTAGCTGAACATACACCCTTTTGAAACTCTTAACTTCCTTCCTGGACACATTTCAAAAACATTCTAGCTATTTAAAACCCTCATCTACACAAAAATATATATATTTTTTTAGAAAATGCGACATATATCCATTTGTCTTTAATTATTTAATTGTAAATAAAATGCATTCGCAAGTAATATTACAGGCAAAACTATTTTTTTTATTTGTACGAAAAATAACTTTCAGTGTATTAATTTTATGAAGATAGGTGCCAAGTTTCTGCATCATTTTGGGTGTTTTCATAAGAGCGCAATATTTCAAGGTTCAATAAAACATGGTTTTCTGTAGCAAAATATAAAAATATTTATTGTTATAATGTAGACATTTGGGAGTTATGTATGGAACAACACATCTCGTAAATGGCCACCACGGCTTTGCTGGCAATGCGTACTCCTTTGGCGAAATTTTGGATAACGGTGTTGCATACATGTGGCGGTATTTCGTTGATATATCGTCTCATTTCGACCTTCGATGCTTCGGTGGTCGCGGGCCTGTTGGCATAAACCTGTGACTTCGGATAACCTCACAGCCAAAAGTCCAAAGGCATTAAATCGCAAGAGCGTGGCGGCCAATTCTGGTCACCAAACCGAGAAATGACACAACCAGGAAAAGACACATGCAAGACCGTCAATGTTTAACGGGCGGTATGGCAAGTGACACCGGCCTGCTGAAACCGCATGTCGTCGAGAAAAATATCTTTCAATTGAGGCACAAAAAAACTGGGTTATCATAGCACTGCATTACTTGCCTCGTCTTACAAGGGGAGGGCACGACCTTGGGAATTTATTTTGGGATGAGACTTCGTGTAATAGTTGTACTTCTTTAGGGTGTTCACCCCTTGGAATGGCAACGCGCAACGCTCAATCGATTCGGAGAAAATGACGTTTAAAAATTCAAACTCAGCTTATATACTAGTGAGGTTCTTCGAGTTTCCGCGGCGAAATAGCCTAGCCGATAACGTGTCTGCGTATCGCTTGGACGCTCGGCGCTCGGGGTTCGAATCACGTGCACGACTTACTTTTTTTTTTTTATTATTTATTTAATTGTTTTTACAATTAAATAAATTTATTATTTAATATTATCGATCATTTAAATAACAATAATGTCAATAATGTTATTTTGCTAACGAAAAAGACTTTAAATTTTAAATCATAATTTAATTATAGTAATAATTTAAATTACTACCAAATAAATATACTATAATTTAATAAACTATTATTTAAAATACACTATTACTAATGGATATATAATAATAATAATAATAGTTTATTAAATTATAGTATATTTATTTGGTAGTAATTTAAATTATTACTATAATTAAATTATGATTTAAAATTTAAAGTCTTTTTCGTTAGTAAAATAACATTATTGACATTATTGTTATTTAAATGATCCATAATATTAAATAATAAATATATTTAATTGTAAAAACAATTAAATAAATAATTAAAAAAGAAAAAGTAAGTCTTGCACGTGATTCGAACCCCGAGCGCCCAAGCGGTACGCAGACACGTTATCGGCTAGACTATTTCGCCGCGGGAACTCAAAGAACCTCACTAGTATATAAGCTGAGTTTGAATTTTTAAACGTCATTTTCTCCGAATCGATTGAGCGTTGCGCGTTGCCATTCCAAAGGGTGAACATCCTAAATAAGTACAATTATTACATGAAGTCTCATCCCAAAATAAATTCCCAAGGTCGTGCCCTCCTCTTGTTAGAAGGAAAACGTCCCAATGATTCCTCCAGACCATAATGCACACCAAACAGTGACACGTTTCGGATGCACTGCTTTCTCATGAATCATTGGTAGATTTTCTGAGCCCCAAATGTGGCAGTTTTGCCTATTAACGAAGCCATCGAGGTGAAGATGGACCTCATCACTGAAAATGATTTTGTCCGCAAAACCGACATTCACTTCTTGTTGTTCAAGGATCCAATTTAGTGAAAATACGCTAAAGAGTGGCTGTTGTAACGTCCAATTCTTCTACACGATGACGAATCGACGTCCCTGGACTCTCGGCCACGCTCTCGCGAACTGCCGTGATGTTTTGTTCTGAACGACCTCTACGAGATCGTGTCGTGCGTTTCACATCACTAACCGAATCAGTACTTTCAAATTTTTCGGTTATTCTTTTCACAGTAAATGAATGAGGAACATTATTTCGACCAAAAATTGTACACACTTTACGAATCGTGGCAATCAAATCTTCACCTTTCTGATAATTAAAGCTGCAAATCGTTTCCGTGTATCATGGTCGTAGAGCACAGATGTACTTACTGTCGCCGGCATTCACCTTGACCGCGAAACTCTTTCTCCAGTCCAGTATATTATTAGCTTTTGAGTTGTGTACACGTTAAGTCACTTGGGTGTATTGCATATTGTTTTTGTGTTTTTATTTTATTTGTTGTACTGTATTGTTGATATTAATTAAATAATAAAGCATGGCAGACGTACGCAGGGGTAGAAAACGGTCATTTACTGACAAAGTGAATAAATTCATAGGTGAATTCCCGGATTTATTCTACGATGGTGCTAAAATAATTTGTAAAGTGTACGAGAAAGATTTGATGTGCTGGGATAATCGTGATTGTGGACTTCACGTAAATAGTGTACACCATAAAAAATAAAAAAATGGCGTGCCTTCGACAACACAGTTTATGTTTGATTTACTATTAATGCTGATTGCCTGTGATGTTCCGCTGCACATACTCGATAAACGACCATTTCGAGAGTTCTGGAATAAATACAATGCCCAGGTGAAGTTACCAAGTCGCACAACGTTATGTAACTATCTACCAACTGTACACGTATACATGGTAAATAAGATGAAATGTGAATTAAGAAATACACGGCTGTTGTTATCTGTTAATGAGACAACAGATTGTAAAAAAAATTCTATTTCAAATGTTATAGTACGAGTACTGGACCCTCTTAAACCGACGCTCCACTGTTACTAGCTAGCAAAAGACTAAGTCAGTGTACTACCGAAACAATTACCAGGGTAGTGCTGGAGACGTTTGAAAAATTTGAACTGTCAAAAGTCAAGTGTTGATGTTTGTGACTGATGGCGCCGTGACAATGCGTTCGGTACGCTGTTCTTTGCAAGAACAAGGTTGTACGTTTATACTTGTTACGTGTAAAGTGCATGCTTTACATTTTGTGGCAGAAACTATTCGAAAAGGATTTCCAGAGGTGGATGCATTAATAGCAAATACCAAAAAAGTGTTTCTTAAATCTCCTAAACGTCTCCATGCATTTCATAGCAAGTTTCCCGGTATTCCTGAACCACCACAGCCGATTCTTACACGTTGGGGAACATGGTTGCAAGCAGCTTTTTATTATGCTGAATATTTCCAACAAATAAAAGCTGTGATACTACAATTCAATCCAGATGAGGCTGCAGCTATTAAGTAAGGCCAGATAAAATTCGAAGATATTTCCGTTGAAACAGCTTTAAAAAATATTACGAAGAACTATAAACCATTACATGAAAGCATCAAAAAATTAGAAAACAGTGCGTTGTCGTTAGCGGAGTCATTGCAAATAGTGGACGAAGTAAATCTACTGCTACACGCTATAGGTGACGCAACAAATGAGCGCGTTAAAGAAAAGTTCGCAAGTGTGTTAAATAAAGACACCGGTTTTACCAAATTAAGACAAATATGTGATGGTGCAGCCCCAGATCCGTTAAGTGCGTTCAAAGACTATTTTACATATGCGTGTATTACATCAGTAGATGTCGAACGGTCGTTTTCAAAATATAAGAATATATTTTCACCAAAAGCGACATCACTCATAGAGACAACCATAGAAACATACCTGATGCTGCAAAATGGCTACACATCTTCTCCAGTTTGTGATAAGCAAGCTAGTTCATCAAGCTAGTTAAGAGGGTAAGTTTTACATACATTGTTATAAATTGGAACAGTTTATTGTTTCTCGTATTAGTTAATTTCGAGTACGCGACTTTCCCACGGAGCATTCTTGACAGCCCTACTGATAATAATGTTTAACAATCAGGGCGCGATGTTCTATCGTGTAATGCTGCATGTTTACTAACTCCCATCTGTCTCCTATCGACCTGGCATGACATAATCTTGTGACGTCATGACAGCCAAACTGGCGCGCCATTCAAATCTTGCGCTCTTATTGAAACACCTTTTATAATGGTATTTGCGAATTAATTTCTCTAAAACTGACAAAACTACTTGAAATTTTCACGCGTTAAGAAATGGACCTTCCTGTACAAGTGTGGTTTCTATGCACAAAGAAAAGTCTTTTCGTTGTTCAGATATTAAAAAGTTTTTGCTAATTGATATTTTCATTATTAATAATAATAATAATAAAAGTATTTGGGGCTACACATTGTCTCTAAATGTGTAGCCCTCTCCCGCACAAGGTCATTCCAGACCTTCAGGGATAAAGGGGGTTGTAATTTCATGTGGTGTTATTATTATTATTATTATATTTTATTGGTTTCACCAAAAGGCCATCGACCGAGGTCCTTCAGCCTGTTACAACTGTTAAAATAATACACATACCATTTCATTTCATTACAGTATAAATATCTGTAAAAAAAATTATATAGATTTGTTTCATTGTATATTATTCAATGCGGTGATGTGTTCCCATAGGGTTAGCTCTGGAAATTTTCTTCTGCTAGGTAATTCTTGTTCTCTTGTTTTGCAAAGGGGTTGTATTATTGCTATGTTATTTATTTCCTTAGCAAATTTTGTGGTTAGGGATTGTAATCTTTGGTTGATTGGTGTTATTTGCGTAATCTCATAGAGAAGGTTGTTGGGAGGGTTATGGAGAGGGATTTCTGGGGTGTCTGATTTTGATAATGGATCGCAATGTGGATATTTCTACTATTTCTAGGCTTTTTTATGACTGGTCTTCTTGTATTAAGGTATAGTGGGTGGCTATATTCTAAGAATGGACGGCAGATTGTACTATAAATATGGGCAGCAGTTTTTTTTGTTGATTCCTTGATTTTTATATGTTAGGCTGCGGAAGTGTCTGCTTCTTGCAATGCACTTCTTCTTAATTAGTTTGACATGTTTGTTAAAATTAAGCTTATTGTCTATTGTGACTCCAAGATATTTTACTGCCGGTTGACAATATATTGTGCTATTGTCAACAGTTATTGTTGGAGTGTTTGGGGATACATTATGGTTAAACACGATGTATTGAGATTTTAGGGGATTTGGTTTTATTCGCCATTTGTTGAACCACGTTAATGTTGCTGAAGTGCCTCTGCTGTCTTGTAGATGTTCTTGTTATGGCTTACGAGTGCGGTATCATCGGCATATTGGAGAATATACAAATTCAGGTTTAAATATTCTGGTTCTGAATTAAAGTTATATATATATCATAACAATATATATTATAGAGCAAGGGCGAGAGTGCAGAACCTTGTGGAACACCTTGATGGATTGTAATGTTTTGTGATAAATGGTCATTAATTTTAACTTGAAAAGTTCTTCCACATAAATAGTCTAGGAGAAAAAGCAGATATCTGGGGCAGTTGGTTACCATAAGTTTGTATAATTTCATTATTATTAATAATGAAAGTAGCTAGAAATAAATCAAGAAATATTTTTCAATTCTATCTAAAAACTTATATCTAAATCGTTATCTATGATGTTATAATGTTAGGTACTATTTATTTACACACTACACGTTTTAACAAAATTCAAAGTGAAATCGGTCATAGAGACTTTTGGCTTTTTTACAGAGTTTTCTGACAAATTTGCGGTGAGATATTTCATTGATGTTTCCAAAAAAATTCCAATTTTAATTCAACAATCCCTTTCCACCCCAGCCTTTCTAAAAAATCAATATTTAGAAATAAGAAGCACTGTGGGTATCTTATTTTTCTGTTCTTCTAAGTACGATTAAAATTCAGCTATTTTAAAACACCTCGTATATAAGTACTTAGGTAGTACTAGTACTACATCATCACTACAAATGTAACAATTCTGTTTAAAAATTTTGCAGTTTTGTACTAAGTATATTAATATTAATATTAATATTAATATTAATATTAATATTAATATTAATATTAATATTAATATTAATATTAATATACTTAGTACAAAACTGCAAAATTTTTAAACAGAATTGTTACATTTGTAGTGATGATGTAGTACTAGTACTACCTAAGTACTTATATACGAGGTGTTTTAAAATAGCTGAATTTTAATCGTACTTAGAGAACAGAAAAATAAGATACCCACAGTGCTTCTTATTTCTAAATATTGATTTTTTAGAAAGGCTGGGGGTGGAAAGGGATTGTTGAATTAAAATTGGAATTTTTTTGGAAACATCAATGAAATATCTCACCGCAAATTTGTCAGAAAACTCTGTAAAAAGCCAAAAGTCTCTATGACCGATTTCACTTTGAATTTTTTGTTAAAACGTGTAGTGTGTAAATAAATAGTACCTAACATTATAACATCATAGATAACGATTTAGATATAAGTTTTTAGATAGAATTGAAAAATATTTCTTGATTTATTTCTAGCTACTTTCATTATTAATAATAATGAAATTATACAAACTTATGGTAACCAACTGCCCCAGATATCTGCTTTTTCTCCTAGACTATTTATGTGGAAGAACTTTTCAAGTTAAAATTAATGACCATTTATCACAAAACATTACAATCCATCAAGGTGTTCCACAAGGTTCTGCACTCGCCCTTGCTCTATAATATATATTGTTATGATATATATATAACTTTAATTCAGAACCAGAATATTTAAACCTGAATTTGTATATTCTCCAATATGCCGATGATACCGCACTCGTAAGCCATAACAAGAACATCTACAAGACAGCAGAGGCACTTCAGCAACATTAACGTGGTTCAACAAATGGCGAATAAAACCAAATCCCCCTAAAATCTCAATACATCGTGTTTAACCATAATGTATCCCCAAACACTCCAACAATAACTGTTGACAATAGCACAATATATTGTCAACCGGCAGTAAAATATCTTGGAGTCACAATAGACAATAAGCTTAATTTTAACAAACATGTCAAACTAATTAAGAAGAAGTGCATTGCAAGAAGCAGACACTTCCGCAGCCTAACATATAAAAATCAAGGAATCAACAAAAAAAACTGCTGCCCATATTTATAGTACAATCTGCCGTCCATTCTTAGAATATAGCCACCCACTATACCTTAATACAAGAAGACCAGTCATAAAAAAGCCTAGAAATAGTAGAAATATCCACATTGCGATCCATTATCAAAATCAGACACCCCAGAAATCCTCTCCATAACCCTCCCAACAACCTTCTCTATGAGATTACGCAAATAACACCAATCAACCAAAGATTACAATCCCTAACCACAAAATTTGCTAAGGAAATAAATAACATAGCAATAATACAACCCCTTTGCAAAACAAGAGAACAAGAATTACCTAGCAGAAGAAAATTTCCAGAGCTAACCCTATGGGAACACATCACCGCATTGAATAATATACAATGAAACAAATCTATATAATTTTTTTTTACAGATATTTATACTGTAATGAAATGAAATGGTATGTGTATTATTTTAACAGTTGTAACAGGCTGAAGGACCTCGGTCGATGGCCTTTTGGTGAAACCAATAAAATATAATAATAATAATAATAACACCACATGAAATTACAACCCCTTTTATCCCTGAAGGTCTGGAATGACCTTGTGTGGGAGAGGGCTACACATTTAGAGACAATGTGTAGCCCCAAATACTTTTATTATTATTATTATTAATAATGAAAATATCAATTAGCAAAAACTTTTTAATATCTGAACAACGAAAAGACTTTTCTTTGTGCATAGAAACCACACTTGTACAGGAAGGTCCATTTCTTAACGCGTGAAAATTTCAAGTAGTTTTGTCAGTTTTAGAGAAATTAATTCGCAAATACCATTATAAAAGGTGTTTCAATAAGAGCGCAAGATTTGAATGGCGCGCCAGTTTGGCTGTCATGACGTCACAAGATTATGTCATGCCAGGTCGATAGGAGACAGATGGGAGTTAGTAAACATGCAGCATTACACGATAGAACATCGCGCCCTGATTGTTAAACATTATTATCAGTAGGGCTGTCAAGAATGCTCCGTGGGAAAGTCGCGTACTCGAAATTAACTAATACGAGAAACAATAAACTGTTCCAATTTATAACAATGTATGTAAAACTTACCCTCTTAACTAGCTTGATGAACTAGCTTGCTTATCACAAACTGGAGAAGATGTGTAGCCATTTTGCAGCATCAGGTATGTTTCTATGGTTGTCTCTATGAGTGATGTCGCTTTGGTGAAAATATATTCTTATATTTTGAAAACGACCGTTCGACATCTACTGATGTAATACACGCATATGTAAAATAGTCTTTGAACGCACTTAACGGATCTGGGGCTGCACCATCACATATTTGTCTTAATTTGGTAAAACCGGTGTCTTTATTTAACACACTTGCGAACTTTTCTTTAACGCGCTCATTTGTTGCGTCACCTATAGCGTGTAGCAGTAGATTTACTTCGTCCACTATTTGCAATGACTCCGCTAACGACAACGCACTGTTTTCTAATTTTTTGATGCTTTCATGTAATGGTTTATAGTTCTTCGTAATATTTTTTAAAGCTGTTTCAACGGAAATATCTTCGAATTTTATCTGGCCTTACTTAATAGCTGCAGCCTCATCTGGATTGAATTGTAGTATCACAGCTTTTATTTGTTGGAAATATTCAGCATAATAAAAAGCTGCTTGCAACCATGTTCCCCAACGTGTAAGAATCGGCTGTGGTGGTTCAGGAATACCGGGAAACTTGCTATGAAATGCATGGAGACGTTTAGGAGATTTAAGAAACACTTTTTTGGTATTTGCTATTAATGCATCCACCTCTGGAAATCCTTTTCGAATAGTTTCTGCCACAAAATGTAAAGCATGCACTTTACACGTAACAAGTATAAACGTACAACCTTGTTCTTGCAAAGAACAGCGTACCGAACGCATTGTCACGGCGCCATCAGTCACAAACATCAACACTTGACTTTTGACAGTTCAAATTTTTCAAACGTCTCCAGCACTACCCTGGTAATTGTTTCGGTAGTACACTGACTTAGTCTTTTGCTAGCTAGTAACAGTGGAGCGTCGGTTTAAGAGGGTCCAGTACTCGTACTATAACATTTGAAATAGAATTTTTTTTACAATCTGTTGTCTCATTAACAGATAACAACAGCCGTGTATTTCTTAATTCACATTTCATCTTATTTACCATGTATACGTGTACAGTTGGTAGATAGTTACATAACGTTGTGCGACTTGGTAACTTCACCTGGGCATTGTATTTATTCCAGAACTCTCGAAATGGTCGTTTTAATATTAATATTAATACTAATATTAATATGAATATTTGTTTACTAGCATATTGTCTCTTTTATTGACTGAAAGGATAAAATCAAAGATACTTGGCTATACGACAAGTACAAGTACATTTTTTTTGTTATAGTCATAATTAATTCTATTTTTTAGAAAATGTTTCAACAATATTTTAGTAAAAATTACTGTACACGCAGAAGGCCATTATAAAAATGTAAGTAACGAAACAATGTAAATACATATTTATTTCCAGAATTTATTATAGACCTAGCATTCTCTTGACGGATTCCGCTAACTACCATCACTTAAACATCAATTAAACATATTTTTATTTGTATCTAAATATGTATAAAACATGATTAATAACGAAAAAAATTCCTACTACCCAAAACATTTAAAGGATCACTTTTTCAAAAAGTCATATTTGATTCAAATCTAATAAATATTTCATAAATTTATTAATCAAGTTGGCTACTGCCATCCTAGCTTATTTTCGCATGATTTATTTGTCATTACAAGTGGCATTGTAATAAGTGAGAAAGCAGACAAAAATCAGTGTTATTTGGTAAAAATTTGAAACAAAAACTGTTATTAAACATATAGTATATACAAAGTCAGTTGAAGCGCTATAAAAATGCCGATAAAGGAATTTAAAAGGGATTTACTCATTTAATGGATAAAATCCTTTGTCGGCGTTTTTATAGTGTTTCAACTGACTTTGGAAATACTATACCGTTATATACTTTTTCTAATTTGTTATTCTCTATTAGTGACAAATGAGCGCTAGAGGACACCTCAATTCCAATGATGTGACATGAGTAGTTACGCTTTTGCAGGAAGGCCGCTCTCAGCGATACGTTAGCCAAGTGCTAAATGTGTCTCGGTCTGTGGTCTCTATAGAGTCTCTTCTCTATCACATCAAGACCGCCACAGGGCCACAACCGCTCCAAACGATGACAGGTTTCTTAGACTGCAGGTCCGTTTTTTAACTGCACCCGATCTAAAAAATGATCTTTCTAGAGCTAGAAGAGTTCATATTTCGGTCCAAGAAGTGCGTAATAGACTCAGAGAAGTCAACTTACGATCTAGACGGCCACTTAGAACACCTAGATTGACCAGACGCCATAAGCAATCGAGATTATTGTTTGCTCGAGAACATCAACTTTGGCAGTTACAGTACTGGAGCTAAGTTATGTTTTCAGATAAGTCTACATTTCAATTATGGGTTAATGATGGACGAGTTCGAGTTCTGCATGCATACCGATATTGACCAATAGACCTTAATTTTACAAAAACCTATTAACGTTTTAAATTATGATCCTTTAAATGTTTTGGGTAGTGTATATTAACTTCTTCCATTACTAACCTTCAGCAGGAGACAGATGCGTTTCACGTTGCTACTGCTGTAGTTAAATTAAAAGTACCACAGGTAATACAACACCCTGTATCTCTAAAACTATCTCGAAGTACTTTGTGCAATAGGCTGTATATTTAGATATTTATAATACAAAATGAAATTTTATATGCGAGAAAAATTAAAAGTAAATTCCATGACTGGCAGATAATTATACCAGTTCCATGACTTTTATTGGAATTTATTCAAATTCCCTGACTTTCTATTTTATTTTTTTTTTTTTTTTGAACTATTTTAAGTTCCCTGACTTTTCCAGGTGTTCCAGATTAGGGGAAACCCTGTTAGGGCTAATATTGCTTTGCCTTTGGCAAATCAAGGACATAGTATGGTTTAGTTCCAGTCCCATGGTTCCACCGCATCGTGAATAAATGCTTCCGTTTCCACCGTTTGACAGCAACCTGTGCGATATCAAGAGATCTCTTTACGGCCCGAAAGAGCTCTTGTTTGGCCGTTTTAGATTGGGGAAAATCTGGACCCTCAATTTATTAGCAAAATAGGACGACATTTGCTGATACTGATGCTCAGACAATTTAAGACCGTAACCAGTCCTAGTACGCTTACTCACAGTTCATGGAATAATTTTACCTTGAACCAGGGTTGGAAAAAATCAATGATTTTTATTTAAAAAAATCAAAAAAAATCAGGTTTTTTGATTTTTTTGATTTTTTTTCAGTTTTACTCTAATTTTTTTTAAAACAAATACGGTTTTTCCATACACTATTTTTTTTGTATTCTCTAACTACCAATTTACACATATAAATTATTCACGTCACTGGAAAAATTGTCTATGTGGTCAATATTTTTATACAAACAATAAAAAAAATCAGCATTTTCCTGTTCTGACAGTGACAAGATTGGCGGTTGGTTTCATTAATTTCATAGATGCCGAGGCCACCCGCGACGGTCGCTTTCAATTGGCGAAACTTGTTATTGCAGGAATTTTCCTGTTATAAATTATTTGCATAATAGAATATAAAACGGAGGATAGTTCGTAACGTGCTTCATTTGACAAATTGTATTGAGCCTGTGCCCAAGTTAATTAAAAGTGAACAAGTACAGTGCAAAATAAAAATGAGCGGAATGAAGAAAGGTGAAATTTGGGATTATTTTCAAAAAGAAAAAACAGAAAAAGGAAAAACCGGTGTGTAAAAATTGCAAAAAATAAATGCAAGGACTTGTTCAAAGATTAAAAGGCCATCATGAAAAGTGCAAGACGTAGACATTACCCGTATATACAGAAGTCGCTGAACCAAGCAATGAAGTTGATTTAACTGCAGGTATTCTAAATCTAAATAATTATTTATTTTCTTTAAGGGGATCTCACGCCACCCATAAAACTAAGCATTGAAAACCAAAACATAGTGTGTTAATATGTATGATAAACTTATGTGACACGGTTTAAACATAAACAGGGTCTCAAAAATGATGTTTTCTGCGTCTTTTGTCGATTTTGAAAAAGTATTTTCTCGTCTTCTATTAAAATATAAAACAATTCGGGGTTGAAGACAAGTCTTTAGTGAATTAGGCTATTAGGCATTAAAAAAAATGTAAAAATTAAAAATTGTTTTTACTTTTTCATTTTTTTTAATTGTGCCACTTTTGGATCCAGATTCACAAAATAGATTTTGTTTTTAATTTGATTGGTAAATACAAGAAACAAGTTGTTATAAGCTTTGTTCTGAGGTTTCCGCTAGACTCTGTGCATCCATATTTTGGATTTGTCGATCTGTCTGAAAAAAAAATCAAAATCCACAGTTATTGGACTGTATATACACATACCACAGTATTTATTTTTGTTCCACAAATACAAATAAACGAGTATTATAAAGAAGACTATACAGTGTGTTTCACTTGAAATGGTAATACCCCAATAACTTTTTTATTTTTGGCTGAATTTCAAAAAAATGTTTTTCTTTATATATAGCTTTTAACGATATTTTAAAGGGTCAAACAACATTTTAGCCTAATTAAAATAGTAGCCTATGGTGATTAACAATAAAGCGAAAGAATTGAAAAAAAATGTTAGGATTTTTTTTTTTTCGAAAAAAGTGTATCGAGAAAACTTGTTCGGAATCACCTTAAAATCTCAAATTCCAAGTTTGGTTAAAAAAAAAGTTTACCCCAAAAAATCAGCAGTAAATTTAATTTCAATGTGATTATCACGATTGTCATGAATTATTAACAATACCAAATTATCATGAGATCTGTCACATCAAATATTGATGTCATTGTGTCAAACTATTAAAATACTGGTGATATTTACTGTTTAAATAATTTAATTATGGCTGCAGAAAGCTTAATTACTCTTTTTTTGTGAACTTTTTTTAACCAAACTTAGGAATAGGGGTTTAAGGTGATTCCGAACAACTTTTCCCAATAAGCTTTTTTCGAAAAAAATCCCTAATATATTTTTCAATTTTTTTCGCTTTATTTTTGATCATATAGACTACTATTTTATTTAGGTTAAAATGTTGTTTAACACTTTAAAAGGGCGTTAAAAGCTACACAAAAAGAACAATTTTTTTTTTGAAATTCAACTAAAAATAAGAGTTATTGGGGTGTTACCATTTCAAGTGAAACACACTGTATGTGTATATTTTCGGTATATTATATTCTCAAATTAATTCATGTTTGTTGTGATGAAATCCTTAATACATCATGTAAGATTAATATATATTTTTTTTATTCACTTAATTATTAATAATTTTTTTCAGGAAATGAAGGCTCAAGTAATGCAAATATTGCAAGCAGTGGGATTTCAACGTCTTCAAACATCAATATTCCTCAAAATTGTCAAAAACGAGCGCCAAGCACACGTTCGTCTGCAAGTTTGTCAACATCTACTGATTCATCATTAGTTATCCCTAAAATACGGAAAACAGACGCACCAATGAATTTACAGAACTTTGTTGTTCGAACACCTGCAGATAAAAAGCAAGAAATCGACAAACAAATCGCAAAAACTGTATTTGCAACTAATAGTAGCTTTAGGCGTATAGACAATCTGCAAGTGAAAAAGGCGATGGAATTATTAAGACCTGGTTATAGACCCCCTTCAGGAAAAGCAATATCTAAAATCCTTTTACAACAAATTTACGAAGAAGAAAAAATAAAATGTTTTAGAAGTCTTTCTGGACAAAGCGTAAACATATCTATCGATGGTTGGTTTAATGTCCACAATGAGCCTGTAGTTTGTGCCACAATAACCACTTAAGATGGACACGCATTCTTATATGAACCAATAAACACATCTGGAAATCCTCACACAACCGATTATTTAACTGAGATTGCATACAATTTAATTTTGTCTTGTAAATCTAAATACAACTGTAACGTGAAATCGTTTGTAACAGATAATGTAGCACTTATGAGAAGAATGATAGAACATAAATTAAACGCTAATGAACCTTCTGAACTTACTTTGCAAAGATTTAGAAATATAGGATATCAAAGAATATATTACACAAATTATTAAGTATTTCAGAAATAATCATCTGGCTAGAGCAAAATTCAAACAGGCCGATGGAAAAACATTAGTGTTTCTGAGTGATGTGAGATGGAATAGTATGGCAGATTGTTTAGAAGTACATGTAAGTCAATGGGAGAAATTATTAAAAGCATGTGATGAGAATACAAAAGAAATAGACTCAACAATATACCAAAAAGTTTCAAACATTGGTCTGAAACGAGCAACTGAAGATTATCTAAACACCTTAAAGCCTATAGCTGTGAGACTTAATAAATTACAGAAAAAAATGCAGTAGAAGTATGGAAGGAATTAGAAAGAATATTTAAGGAAGAATTAGAATTACCCTTGTCTCAGCTACATATTTTTAAAAAACTATATGAACAGGCACTAAAACCAAATTTAAATTGACTGCCGCAGAAAAAAGATCAAGCGTTAAACACCATGCAAGAATTGTATGAAAATACCTCTCATAAAACTTCAAGCAAAAATGGAACCATTTGCAGCAGTTTTGTTTTCAGAAGAGGTAATATGCAATGTTAGTGCCTTACAGTGGTGGGTTTCACAAAAAAAACATCCCTGACATTGAGACATTTTTTCCTATACTGAAGCAATTTTTATGTGCTGTCTCTTCATCAGCTTCGGTAGAAAGAGTATTTTCTACATTTAGGCTCGTTCACTCCAATTTATGAAATAAATTAGGAGTGGAGAAAGCAGGGTAATAATTAGTGTTCCTATACAAATTTTATGATGAAAATCAATTTTAATTGTTTTAGAAATTACCTGTTTTGTACCAAAATGTTTCTTATTTATTAAGAATGTTAATGGTTGATTTATATTTTGTAATAAATAGCATTTTTATTTTCAGGATTTTCTTTTGATTTAAATCATCGATTAAAATAAAAAAATCACTTGATTAAAATCATGATTTAAATCAAACGATTTAAATACACAGAACGTGTATTTCAGAAGACAAATTCCAAACAAAAATTGCCACGAAAATATATATCTTTGTTATTACTTTTTTTACTCGCAAGGCGACAATAGTCCATAGGAACAAACTTGTAAATGATTTGGTGCTATTTCCTATTATAATTGGGGCATAATAAAAGTAAAATAATTAAAATCCACTTAAGTCTTAAATGGGCCTCAACTTCAAAATATGAGTTAAACAAATTTACCAAATTTACCCCACATTTCGGTTTGGTATTTAATATCACCACCAGGCACGTGCACAGCACAATTTGCACACATCTATCAACATATTCACCAAGAGACTGGCTAAGGTGTGGAAAGTGTGAAGAGACGTAATAATAATCTATAAATTGCAAAACGATTAAATCAATAATACTTCGAAAAACACAATTAAGGCATTCAACTTTGGTGCCTGGCACCAAGTACACAAAAGGACCTAAAGGTTATTGTCACATATGTATGTGATTACGCGAGAAAAATATTGGAAAATTTTTCATGTAGCGATTGATTTTCTTTAATAGTTATCACTACAATACCAACACACCATAATTTTTTAAATATATTATACCAGGTATTTTATTTAGGAATGCTGAATGGGTGTTGATAGAAACTCATAATAGAAAATTACTATGACATACAACATTCAATTAAAATGCGTATAGGTATTTTGAAACACAATATAGTAAAGCGTCATATCCGTACAAAAATTGCTGAGGGGTTATTCTTAATCCAAAGAATTTGTTATAGTACAATCAAATTTATATCTACAAAGAAATTTCTATTTATTTAATATTTGTAGAATTTTTTTTTCATTTTATGTTTATTAAGGAATGATTTTATCAGTATTAAATTAACTGATCCGAAGTTATGCTAAAATTTAATTCTCTAGCTGCCTAAAATGCGAGGGACATTAATGAAATGTCGTAAAAGTATGAAACGAGAAGTTTTAAATACTATAATCGTTATTCTAATACGTATTTCGTTTTACCTACTCGGTCTGAAGTGGCTAATGAAAAATGACAAATAGGTCACACAAGATTTTGGATGTTTTACAGTAATGTTTATAATCAGGGTGCCGTGAAAGCAGGCCTCGAAATAACTCGATTTCTATATCATGCTTTAAGGACTGTGTTAAAAAACCATGGGATAGATGAGGCCAGTAATTTTTATGTATTTTTCAGTGTTAAATACCCGTTGCTCTGCTAACATATTTTTGACATTGCATCAAAAAGTACGGGGTAGGGAAATTTCGATGTTTGTATGGGGTAACTCGGTAACTGCAAGAGAAGCGACTTTTAGACACGCCAATATCTTAGTTATTTGTAAAGTTATAATAAAACAACTTTTACATTGAGGCACTTTTTTCTGTATAATACAGTGGCGTCGAGAAAATTAAAAAAAAAAAAGTGCGCTTTCGAGTTATGGCATAAAGTTGTATTTGTTTAAATAGGAATCATAGTTGGCTATGGTTTAGTTAAAAAAGGAATTTTTTTCTCTTACAAACTATATATCATATGTGGGGTCGCTTTTGATGTGTAAGTATTTAATAACGAAAATAATCTTTTAGTAGATTACTTTTGCGTTTTTTTATATTTATTCCAAATAGGCGTGTGTCATCTATGACAGTGTTTATCCGTTTGTCAGTAAATTGCATATTAATAATTTTGTTTCCGTCATAATTACACCCCATTTAATCGTAAAAGTGAAGACGTCTTACGAAAATTACGAGAAATATGATATGCTAGAATGCTTTATTCAAAGTATTAACAATTGTGATATTGCATCCGAAATATATTTCAATCGCTGTCCAGAAAGAAGACAATCTAATAACGCTATTTTTAAGAGGTTAAAAGAAAATCTCATTAATTGTGGGTCCTTCAACAAGCCCAGACCAAAAAATTACAACACTGAAGATGCTGAAGAAACTTCTATAACTGTAATTGGAATGGCAGATGCAAATCCTTCAATTTCAAGTCGTCAAATTGAAGCTGATTCTGGGATTTCAAGACGTAAAGCTTTGGGTATTTTGAAGACACACAAATTCAGGCTTCTTACAATACGGAAACAACATCACCTGCAACCAACTGATCTTCAGCAACGATTGGAGTTTTGCACATGGTATCGTCAATGAAGTCAACAAGATCTATTCTGCTCTAGAAATGTAGTTTGGACAGATAGAGCCTACATTAGCAGTGCAGGAATTTTCAACAGGCATAACGAGCACTATTGGTCTGATATGAACCCTCACTGTCCCGTTGACGTGCGATCTCAGGGACGACGCTTTGGTTTTAGGGTTTGGTGTTCTCTACGTGGCAATCGTGTTTTAACATATCATATACATCAAGAACATCTTAATGGCCAACGATACTACGAAATCTTAAACCAGAAAATTATAGAGGAATTTATGGAGAATCTACCCTTAATTGAAGCAAGAAATCAGTTCTCCCAACAAGATGGTGCACCACCTAATAATATCAGGACCGTTTCAGAATTATTAAATGCCAATTTTGGAAATAGCTGGATGGCAAGTAACGGACCAGTGAGGTGGCCACCACGATCACCTGACTTAACACAACTGGATTTTTTCTTTTTGGGGCCACTTTAAAGACAAATTATACAAGAAAACCAGTACCGACATAAATGAACTCCGACAAAATTGTATAGACCGTGAATTCCATTTCAAATCTTCATATTTATAATGCGGTTCAGTGTTATGAAGAGTTGTAATTTATGTATCGACCATAATGAACATCAGTTTGAACATTTACTTTAATTTGAATTTTTATTTTGTAATTGTAATGTATTATAAAATTAAATATAAATATCGGATTTTTTGGTCTTGGCTTGTTGAAGGATCCACAATTAATGAGATTTTCTTTTAACCTCTTAAAAATAGCTTTATTAGGTTGTCTTCTTTCTGGATAGCAGTTGAAATATATTTCGGATGCAGTATCACAATTGTTATTACTTTGAATAAAGCATTCTAACATATCATATTTCTCGTAAATTTAGTAAGACATCTTCACTTTTACGATTAAATAGGGTGTAATTATGACGGAAACAAAATTATTAATATGCAATTTACTGACAAACGGATAAACACTGTCATAGATGACACACGCCTATTTGGAATATATATAAAAAAAAACGCAAAAAGTAATCTACTGAAAGATTATTTTCGTTATTAAATACTTACACATCAAAAGCGACCCCACATATGATATATAGTTTGTAAGAGAAATTCCTTTTGAACTAAACCATAGCCAACTATGATTCCCATTTAAAAAAATAGAATTTTATGCCATAACTCGAAATTGCACTTTTTTTTTAAATTTTCTCGACGCCACTGTAATATACAGAAATGTTGCCTGACAAATTTAAAAGTCGTTTTTTATAACTTTACAAACAACCAAGATATTGACGTGTCTAAAAGTCGAAAAATCGAACTATTGTCTATAACTCGAAAACAAAAGACGATAGCAAATTTTTGTTTTTACCAGTGAAATTGTCTCAAAAAAAGAGACCGAGAATGTGTCTTCCATTTTTTTGTATATCTTACAGTTACCGAGTTACCCTATACAAACATCGAAATTTGTCCACCCTGTACTATTCCAATTTGGAAAGGGTTCGCTCTAGTCTATATCCAACCACATATATCCCAAATTAATATTCTTGTATTTGGTGTTTTTTTATAGATCAAAATATACTCACTACTAATTTATAAGGATAATAATTGTTTTCTATTCATTATAAAATCACATCAATGAATCAAATCCGTAATAATGAAAAGTGTGGCGATGCTTGCTATCACGTCGGCGTCGATCTAACCACCAATACGTCGACCTAGTTTTGCGAACAATATACCAAAGCATAACAACGTTGTTCATCACTTCCTTATTTATTAGCATTTATAAAAAGTAACATTAATTTATATTTAAATGGTCTGTTAACGACACCATTACGTTTTATGAACATTTAATTAAACGGGCCTTTCTTAATCATAATGCGTGAAGTTTGCGGTTGTGATCTGAAATGTTCATTTAATCTGCGAGTTAAAACACACGATGCCCTGTATACCTTGATTATTGACACCTATACCTGATATCTTGAATACTATTCTATCTTACACATTCTCCAAAGGCATGCTTCGAATAAGTGGTCGATATCTTCTTGGGACTTTGTATCCCAAGCTATGTGAACCTCTTATCGTAAGCGCAGAAGGTTCATTAACTATTCGATTCCATTCTTCATCACACTGGGCATATTCTTGGCGCCATGCCATACAAGTCGTATCTCTCGGTGTCTCCAGGTCAATAACAAAATGAGGCGAGGTCGGTATGAAAAGGAGTCCAAGAGTATCAAATTTGGTGAAGGAGCATGCCATTCAATCACGACGTCCGATGCACCGCTCAAGATACAGGTTCTCAAAATGATTTCTAACTTGCCTGAAATGCAAGGATCTCATCCTGCTGGAAGATTATTTCGATCCATTGAAATTCTTGGGTATTATTTTTAATTGTCTGGGTTATTTCAAACTCATTGACTTATTCGGGTATAAGAGCTCAGTCATGTTTTCCTCGATGAAAAATGATCCCATCATGTGATCGCCCAGAATACACGCCCAAACATTCATTCAACTTCTTATTAAGGATGACTTGGCAACAACAGTTGTTATGTAAAACGGCACTCTTTTTTCTGTTACTTCTCTAATTTAGATGCGCAAAAGTGGATTAGTACTCTACAGGAAAAACGAAGTATAGCGTAAATGTTGTAATCATTCCACACCCTGAAATCATTCGTATGAATAAACAAACCAACAAACGGAACAAAAACCTGTCGCGTGAATAAAATCAAACAGCTGTAATAGCAACAATAACAATAATAATAATAAGCGATTTTAATTTTTTTTAAGGTTGTAGATTGACGAGTTTTATATTTTTCACTTTCCTAGCACAAAAATTAACGGCCTACATCATTTTCATAAATGCAGTGGCATAGGGTCCGCTTTAGAGGCGGGCATCCCAGACCCCCTGTCCGGGGCGGTGAACCTGAGTGCGGCATTTTCACCCCACTGAATGTGAATCAAATATTGATAAATTAATTATTCTCAATTAATATAAATTTTATACTAGGTACTTGTTGATTTTTTTTCCTAACTAAAACTAAGTACTACGCAATTTACATTTGATCTTTGTGGTTTTAAAGCTAGAAAAAATATTAAAACACCTTTTTAAAAAAAAGCGTATTTATTTTTGAAATAAAACAAGACGTATAATTAAAAGACGCGCATGACCCTGCATGAACTTGTAGGTTTATAGTTACTTATTTAAAATAGGAACTGCAAGACATAACATGCATGGACATGTTTTGGCGTCTCACTATATAAAGATTCATCTAAGTGCCGGTGATAACATATCCTTGAAGTAAGTTTATGAATATTAAACATATTTAACAGTTTAGTTCGGGATAGTGACTTTTCGGTGTTTTGTCAATTTCTAAAGGTAAGTACTTCTGCAAATACCTATATTAAGTGGTAAAAAATTATTTTCAAAAATATTTTCCACAATTATACATTTTTTAATAGTTTCTGCATGTTTGTTGTGACGGATTTTTATTAATTTATTTGGGGTTTTCGCCGCGAAAAAAGAGAAAAAATAATCCATCTTAAAAATTCAAACATTTTAGATAGGTATCTATTTTAAATATTTACTTTTTATATGTTCGTTGTGGTGGTTCGCAATTTGTCCATTTTGTTGAGATCCACCACACCTAAAAAAAATCTTTAAAAAAAATCCTACTAATTAATAAATTATAATTTTGTGTAGTAATAAGGCGTTGCATAAACAGATAAAAGAAGAGAAATCTTCAAATACGATAAGTCGGTGACGGTGGCTTAGTCCGTCCCACAGTATAAAAAAATGAAATGCCTAGTTTTAATTACTAAAAGTATTAACTATTTTTTCCAAAAGAGGGGTTAAAAATTAGCCCGAAACGTTAAGAAATTCGTTTTTATATTTGAAAATAGTTTAAGTAGGTAATTAAAACTAGTCATTTTATTTTTTGAAAACTGTGAAACAGACTAAGTCACTAATTGGATTTGAGGATATTATCCAATTTTTATTTTTAGCAACGCCGTGGCTTATTGTAACTAGCGTATTTTGCATTGTTTAATTTGTTGTTTTAGAATGTCTGACATGCAAAGAAAATTGTCCAGCCATCAGTACAAAAAGCGAAGGCTAGAGAAGGAAACCCAAAAGCAAAAACTAGCTGGTGCTCTTCACAATTACTTACAGGGTATGTCCGGTAGTACCATTAGTACCAAAACAAATATCTCCAAAAATTCAGATAAAAAGGAAAACACGGAATAATCAGAGTGTTGGTGACCAAGACCAATCAATACACGATATTTCTAAACCAACTTTGTCACCAAATGAAAGCAGCCTACCAACTGACACTGTCTTGGCACTTACAGAAGACCCCTGACTAGCACTAGTAGCACTCTACCTCTACAAACTGACCCCACCCTACCACCCACAGAATGCACTGTACAAAATTTTGGGACAGATCCAGCATTGTGGCCCAGAATTTTAGGAGATGCTGAAAGAAGTTTTTTAGTATGACAAGGTCCACCTAAACCACTGTTTAATTACAAATTTCATTATGATGGCACTGGTCGAAGATTTAGCGCAAATTACTATTCTCTAATTTTAAGAAATGGAGAGCAAGTTATAAGAGACTGGCTAGTGTACTCCACTTCAAAAAACTGCATATATTGCTCTTGCTGCAAAATTTACGGCCGTGTCAAGTTCCCTTTCAAAAGAAGGTTTTAAAAGCTGGAAGCACATCGTTGAAACTTTAAAGGATCACGAAATTTCTAAAAACCATATTCAGGCTCAAAAATCCTGGCTAGAACTCAGTCAAAGGTTAAAGTGTTGTACAACTATAAGATGCAGCTGCACAAAGAGTTATTAACACTGAAACGAATCACTGGTACCAGGTGCTTCTAAGGACTGTAGCAATTACTAAAATGCTGGGTAAAAGTTGTTTAGCTTTTCAAGGTACAAGCGACAAGTTTTTTGAGCATAATAACGGCAACTTTTTTAAAATAGTTGAATTGCTATCTGAATTTGACCCCATCATGGAGGAACACATACGTAGTGCTTAAAAAAGAGGAAACCAAAGCTCACTATCTGGAAAAAAACATTCAAAACGAGATAATAGACTTGCTTCACGAAAGTGTAAAATCACATATTATTGCTGAAATAAAAAAAGCGAAATACTATTCCATATTAGATCGCACTTCTGACGTTAGTAAGGTGGAGCAAATGACCCTGATAATTAGATAAATTTCCATTAATAAGTTTGATTCTGATTCAAACGATGTCGAAATAGAAATCTGCGAAAGCTTTTTTAGGTTTCTTACCTGTGGAAAGATCTACAGGAAGACAACTATATGAAATTATAATTAAAGAGCTTCATGAAATGGGATTTGATGTGCAAGATATAAGAGGGCACGGATATGATAACGGGGCGAATATGAGGGGCAACATTGCAGGAGTGCAATCTACAATTAGGAATTTAAATCCACGAGCATTCTACGTTACGTGTAGTAGCCACTCGCTCAATCTAGTGGTCAATGATATGGCAAAGGCACCCTTGAAAGCAGCTATTTTTTTTAATATGGTCCAAAAATATATTTATTTTTTTTTTCTTTTACTTTTCGATGGGCAATATTTTTAAAATATGTCCAAGGATTAACATTAAAACCTTTGGTGGCACTGAATGGGAAAGCAGGATAGAAACTTTAACGCCCTTAGGATTTCAACTTGGTGAAATATACGACGCTTTGTTAAGCATTTATGAAAACCAAGACATCGATATTTCAATAAGAGACGAAGCTTCGGATTTGCTAAGTTGCATTAAACAATTTAAATTTTTATGTTCAATAGTCATATGGTATAAAATTTTAAACTGTATTAATCCCATAGGCAAGCTTATGCAAACAAGATTTGGATTTGAAAAAAACCACTTGATTTTCTAGAGAACTGCAAAATTTCTTTAAAAACCTTCGGTCAGATAACTCTTTCAATGAAATTATTCTTGACGCAAGAGGCTAATGAAATTAACATTGAAGCCAATTTTGATTCAACAACGCCGCGACACCGCGTAAGAAGAAAAAAGTCCAACTTTTCATATGAGGCAAGGGACGAACCAATCGAGGATTCCAAAGAAAAATGCAAAACAGAATTTTTCTTCTATACTATTGATCAAGCATTAAATGCACTAGATAGTCGATTTGAACAACTGAATGACCATAGTAACCATTTTCAATCTCTATATAATATATATGATTTGAAAACCAGGCCTAAAGAGACCCTGATAAAAATTTGCAAAGATTTGGAAAATATTTTGTCTGATGGTGAATCAGCTGACATTAACGGTCTAGAATTAGTAGAGGAAATTTCTGCAGTTTGTGCACTTTTGGGCAAAAAAAGAAAGTCCAAGTGATGTTCTTAAAATAATAACAATGCTAAATTTTGCTCCAAATCTTAGTATTGCCTTAAGAATACTACTGACTATTCCAATATCAGTAGCAAGTGGAGAAATAAGTTTTTCCAAATTAAAATTAATCAAAACCTTTTTACGCTCAACTACTACGCAAAATCGACCAAACGGCTTGGCCATTTTAGCAACTGAACATGAAATAGCTGATCAAATAAACTTCAAAGAGGTAATAAAAAAATTTGCAGAATTAGAAGTAAGAAAAAAATATTCTTCTGATTATAACTCAAACAAACAATGCATTACTGTGGTTCTATGTATCTATCTTTTGTTTTCTATTTAGGTTTTAGGTATAAGTGAGAAAAAAACCTAAATCGTCAAAGCGGTAAAATTGCACCCTGTATGTTTAAAACTAAGTAAATATATTTTTAAAATATTACAACTAGGTATCTATAGGTACTGCAACTCTATTTTATTTTAATTTATACTGTTTTGTACCAAATGTTAAGTTTTAATACTTGTTTCTGTTTAAATATACGTTTTTATTGCAAATTAAAACTATCTTTTTATTAAGAAAAAAATAACTTTAAAAGGGGCATCAATTTGTTTTTTGTCCTGGGCGGCGCGGCGTATACGCCAGAGCGGTGCCGGAGTGGCGGCTAATGAAATTTAGGTTATGTCATATCTTAGTATTGGAGCATGGGACCCAAGCAATAACTTAAGGTGTAACTTATCAATAAAGCTGGCCGAGGTGGCTGGAGTACAGCCACGGTCTTGCGCTGGCGTCACACGTGCCGATTTAGAAGTGATTTACGCTGCAGTCTTATTTGAAAGGTTAATGCGTGAGGTTGTACCTATAAATTATACCTAATATCAAACGCGCCAAAAGGGTAAAAAACGACCGTACGCGGACACAATGAATAAATTTGTCGGTGAATTTCCGGATTTATTCTATGACGGATGCAAAATAATTTGTAAAGTTTGCAATCAAGACTTAATGTGCTGGCACAAAACAGATTGTCGTCGTCATATCAATACCGTGCAACATCAAAATTAAAAAAATGGCATGCCTTTGACAACTCAGTTTATGTTTGATTTATTAAAAATGTTAATAGCCTGTAATATTCCGCTACACATACTGGATAAACAACCATTTCGGGAGTTTTGGAATAAATACAATCCCCACGTGAACTTACCAAGTCGTACATCGTTACATAGATATATTCCAGCTGTTCGTGAAGACATTGTAAATAGGATTAAATGTGGATTAAAAAATACACGGCTCTGGTTATGTATTGACGAGACGACAGATTGTAAAAAAAATTCTATTTTAAATATTATAGTACGTGTATTGGACCCTCTTAAATCAACATTTCCACTTTTACTAGCTAGTAAAAGACTAACTGCGTGTACTGGCGAAATAATTACGCGTCTGGTGTTGAAGACATTCGAAAAATTTGAACTTTCAACAAGTCAAGTATTGATGTTTGACACTGATGGTGCCGCGACAATGCGCGTGGTAGGCCGTTCTTTTCAAAGAGACAATTGTAGGTTTTTACATGTTACGTGTAAAGTGCATGCGTTACATCTTGTGGCAGAAACGATTCGAAAATGTTTTCCAGAGGTAGATGCATTAATAATAGCAAATACAAAAAAAGTATTTCTCAAATCTCCTACACGGCTTCGAGCATTTCACAGACAGTGTTCTGGTATCCCTGAACCACCAGAGCCGATTCTTACACGTTGGTTGAAAGCGGCTTTTTATTATGCTGAATATTTTCAACAAATAAAAGCTGTGATACTACAGTTCAACCCTAACGAGGCTGCAGCTATTAGGGAAAGCCAGACAAGCTTTCAAGACGTTTCCCTTGAAACAGATTTAAAAACTATTAATAACAATTATAGAGGACTATACGACGCAATAGAAAAATTGCAAAATAGTTCGTTGTCGTTAGTGGAATCGCTGCAAATAGTGGACGACGTAAATACACAGCTACAGGCTATTAATGACGCAAAAAATAATCGCGTTAGTGAAAAATTTGAGAGTGCATTACAGAAAGATCCTGATTTTAGCAAATTAAGACAAATTTGTGATGATGCATCTACAACTTCGTTAAGTGAGTTCACAGATTGTTTTACTTATGCCTGTATTACATCCGTACTTAGATGTCGAACGGTCATTTTCAAAATACAAACATATTTTTTTCACTTTCGCTGACGGAGACAGCTATAGAAACATACCTGATGCTATTATACTATAGATCTTCCCCACTTTGAGATGACGACAACCAAACTACTTCATAAATCTGCTTAAAAGGGTGAGTTTTATACAAGTTTTTATAAAATGTAACATTATTTTTAAAATTTATTTCCATTTATTGTACTTATTCAAGTATTATGATATGATGTAAACATATGAGTCATATGACGGCTCTGTCGGCCAGGTGACCTCGGCCAGCTTTACTTATCAAGACTAAATGAGGAAGTTTTGCAGAAAAAAAAATTGCGTTTGAAATTTGCAAAAAAAAAGTTGGAAAAATTGTGAGCCCCAAAGGTTATTTTTTAAACGATTATGTAAAATATTTGCAAAACATTTTTTTTCAGAATCAGGTGGATAATATAACGACAGATTTCAAATTTCATAAAAAAATAATGATTTTTTATAAAGTTGCACGTTTTGAAATTTGCCCACTGAAAAATTAATCTAAAAATCTAAATTTTTATGTTGCAAATAAATTTGAACTAAACTTTACATACTTTTATAAATCTAACGGATAAATAAAAATAAGAACAATTAAACTAATTGAATAATTTTTATTTCGCACTAAATAAATAATAATTATAGACAATAAATAATAATTGATTCATTGTTTAGCACGAACATTGATCTAATTGGAGCCTACATGTCTGTCGAATTTTCAGGGCCGTGCCAAGCAAATTAACTAAGGATTTGAAGAGACTATTATTGAGAATAAATGCTGTTGCTAATTTAATAAAATTTAAAATCACAGGTAATTATTAAAGAAGTACCAAATTTGTGTATGGTGTATTCACCATGGAAAAAATGTGGTGTATTCACCTTAGAAGATGAAATGACAATTCAGTGTTCTTACAAAAGTTTTCAAGACAAAATTATCTATCAATAATAAAATTATCGATAAAATTTGTTCTGAAATTTGATTTGTTGATTTGCGAAAATCCAAATGGTATAAACAGTAAACGCTGTAAGTAGTTGATAGTTGAAGTCGTCGTTTGCGTTTTTAGATTCACAGGCACACAAAAAAAAAGGTCGTGTACTCGGGGACTGACCTATATACCGGTATGTATTTTCGCCCACTGAACCCGAATCTGGGGTCAGAATCGGCCCATCGGGTCAAAATTAGCCGGAAAAATAAAAAAACTGTTGATAGTAATAAATGTAGCGAAATAAAATGAAAAATATTTACACTCCTTACCATATATTTTTTAAATGTTAACAAACAACTTAATAGTAAATTAATGAAACAATAATTTTCAATAAATTTAATGAAATTTCTAAAAAAAAATTTTTTTGTTTTTATTATTTTCCCATTTTAAACGAAAACGGTTTTGTTTTTAAATTTAATAGTTTCGCTAATGTGGACATGCGTTAACTCTGATACTCCAACTAATCGGGTACTGCTACGATTCGGAGTTTTGTACCATTCAATTTCATAATCCGGACACATTGAAAAGCCCGTAAATCAAGTGCCCAAAATGTAAATAAACTTGAGATTCCGTAATTTTCTACTAAAACATCAATATCTCCGCGATTTATTTTTAGTTTTTTCTAAAAAATGTAAGACGTTATTTAATAATGATGTATTTACTGAAAAACATTTTTGAAATAAATTATTATTATACCGGGCGTCTAAAATATTTGTTTACATTCTTGATATTGAATTGAAACTACATATTGATAAATACTGATAGTGAAATTAGCCTAACAATTGCTTAAAGTGTCCACCATTTTAATTCACGCAACACTGAAGCCTTACATTGTATAACATTCAACATTTATACGATTGAAACACTGTCGAATCCTTTCCATCATATCTTCTCGAGTTGTTACTTCTACTTTATAAACGTCTGACTGTTCATATTAATAGTTAAAGAATTCCTGTGGCACCATTCATCAAATCTTTTAATGACTCTAATTGTTATATTTTCCAGCTCGTTTACGGTATCACTGTAAATTATAACGGATGTGTCCTCGACTTACATAAATACTTCTCCTTCTGTAATATACTCGGATAAATCGTTTATGAAAATCAGAAATAAAAGTGGACCTATAATAGAACCCTGAGCTACACCAATTTCCATGTCAACTATATTAGACGTTTCCGAGTTCATTGAAACAATTAGTTTTCCATTTTCTAGATAAGAGATTCACCATTTTAGGATATTGCCACTGATTCCCATTGCTTGGGAATTTAGTTTCCAGAAATTTTGGATTAACCGAATCGAAAGCCGCAGTTAGATTAAAAAAGAGACTGGCTACTTTTTTACCTTTATCAAGGTAGTCGTAGATTTTTTGTACAAATTCAAGGGTTGTTATTTTAGTTGATTTATTAGCCCGGTAACCAAATTGGCTTTCAGTAAAAAGATTAATAGATTCTAAATAATCATATACTCTATTAGCAACTGCTCTTTCGGGAATTTTAGATAAATAGCTCAGTAGGGTTATAGGTCTATGATTCTGAATTAATTGTGGATCCCCTTTTTTATACAAGGGGATTATTTTGCCTAATTTTAAGACATCCGGGAACTGTCCAAGATTTACTGATAAGTTTATGAGGTATTCAAGAGAATCTGCTAGAACATGTTTACAAAACATTAAAAGCCTTATAGGTATTTCGTCAACACCAGTTGAATTTTTGTTTTTCATGTTGTCCATTATATTGATAACTTCATCTCCTGTTATAGGTTCACAAGAAATTGATGTGTTAATTGTTCCGGCTGTTGTGCATTTATTTGATGTGTTATGAATATCTAGTTTTATTTTTGACACACAAGACGAAAAGAAGTTGGCAAATATTTAGCATATTTTTTTGTCATCATTTACTTTTATACGAGTTTTAATTTTTTGTTTTTGTCGCCCTAATCTGTTATTAACAATTTGCCATAAAGTTTTATTTTTATTCTCGGAAATTTCGATTATGTTTGTATTAATTTCTATTCTTATATTAGATATTTTGTTATTAATATTTTTTTATGGGGTCTGAATGATTTCATTAGTTCAGGACAACCAGAAGTTTTAGTAATATGATCAGTTTGAGGCTTCTTGTTATTTTTGCTTGATATAACATTCTTTTGACAACTCATATCCAGACACCGTAGAAAGTGTGCTAAAAATTCACTATAGTAATCGTTAATGTTGTTATGTTCTTTAGTAATTAAGTCAAAATTATTATAAAACAGGTTAGCAAGATGAAACATGTTTTGCTCGGAAAAACTCTACACGCCCTGACACTATGTGGCCTGGCCACTCGCCGGATCTTAACTCACTAGACTTTTATGTTTGGGGATATTTAAAAGAAAGGGTTTATGCTACTCCAGTGTTAACAAGAGAGAAATTAGTTTTAAGGATTGGGGAAACTTGTAATGAAATGAGGCAAAATCCAAATCAAATATCGCCGCGGTTAATTCATCGAGTTGACGGTGTCATAAATACATTGAGGTAGGTGGATTACAGTTTCAGCAGTTTCTTTGAAATCTTTTAATTTTTATTTTTTCTTGATAGGTCTAAAAGGGATACCACTTAAAAAAAAACGCGCCGTATACTCCTCATCTCTCATGGTGGTGTGGAAATGAGTATTTTATTTTAAGACAATGATATTAAACTTCTGCATAAAATATTTTAACTACAAATAAATCGGTAAAGGCTTGTTTTATCAAAATTTCACAAAACACTTTTTTCTTGAGACACGGATAATTTAACAGTTTAAAATTTTTTTTAGAAGTATCCAGTGGCATACTACTTATTTATATAAAAAGGGGTATGTATTCCCGTATTTACGCCAATGGCTTTCTATTACTATTTTTGACTTGAAATATAAATGTAGCTTTTCTATGTAGAAAGGCGGTATGTCAAATTTGAAAACGATAGCTTTTTGTTTTCCATTATTATAAACTTTTTTTAATGAAACTCCAACACCCTGTATCCAAGTTATGGTGCATTTTTTGAATTATGTTCATGGAAGAAACTCCTATTATTTTACATACTCTACACATTGTTGAAGTTTGTGCCTCGAAAACTAGACCACCCTGTATACAGAGTGTCTCACCAGGAACTACATCGATCGATATAGGGAAAAGTACGCACCTAAAAATTTTGAAAATTTAGGGATCTACTAACGGCAGTGTGACCAATCCAACTAAAATAATTACAAGCATCTGGCACTTCCGGTTATACCGGATGTCGATACCAACTCGCTTATTATAAATGGAATACCCTATATATTTTAGGGTTTTCGAAAAGAGCATAAAATTCTGAGTCAAAAACACGTTTTAAAGATATTTGACATTTTAAACAAATTTTGACAGGTGTAATGGTTTACAATAATCTTTATAACTTTCTTCGTGTAAAAGATACTCATTTGCTTTTTGGCATGCAGAAAGACCATAAGGTGAGCTACGCTCTACAGTTTAAAGAAATTCAATAATTAGTATACCAAGTGTTCCATTTTTGACGTTACATTTTGTAAACTTCAAACCGCCAAAACTTGCTTAAGTCAAATGGAACACCCTGTATTTTTTTACATCAGGATATGTATAATTATATATTTTATTTCTGATATAAGCATTGTGGGGGTTTAAGTTACAACTTTTTGAAATATTTGCGATTTTCTTAGAAATTCAAGAATTTTTAGTACAAATTTTATCAAATTAGCCATGATTAGAAACAATCAGTAATGTTAGTCATTCTCTCATGTCAAAAAATGCCACCGCCTTTAAAGACGTTTTGAATTTGTTTATTATTTATGGAGAATGTGATAAAGTAATATCAAGAACTTGTAGTACATTTGCTACTAGATATCCACAAAAAGTCAAACCGTCACCAATCACTAAAAAACGCATACCTACTGGATAATTTTATAAACTATGGCTCTGTCAAGGCAAGAATTCAAAAGCGGAAGCCTATTGTTGATGACAAAAACGTAGAAATAGCAATTCTGGCATACTTTCATGCATTTCCAATGACGTCATTAAGACAAGATGCTCTGCAATCGGGACTATGCAAGGATTCAGTTCACAGAATCTTAATTAAACATAAATTTCACCCGTTTTCGTTCCAAATGATTCATCAATTATAAGAAACAGATTTCCTAAGAGAAAATGTTTGTGAATTTTTTCTAATAAAGTCTGTAGGCGACGATTCTTATTTGGGAAATATTATATGGTCAGATGAAGCTAAATTTACCAAAAATAAACTTTTTAATCGACACAATTCGCATTATTGGAGTGACTCGAATCATCATGTGTTCAGGGAGCGAAATTTTCAAGAAAGTTGGCAGTTTAATGTTTACTGTGCCATAAGAAACGATGGAGTGGTGGCATTAGAATTTTATCGGAAAAATTTAAACAGTAAGTTATAAAGATTTTTTCTTCGGCTAATATGTATAGTGTTTTTTTTTTTTTTTTTTTTCAGGTGAAAGATATCTAAACATTTTACAAAATTTGAATAATAACTATTTAGAAAGTTTACCTCTCGCCGAATATAGAAACATTTTTTATCAGCACGACGGTGCTTCCCCACATAACGCGCATTTGATAAATATTTTTTTTACAAGAAACTTTTTACGATCAATGGATCGCCAATAATGGACCTTTCCTATGGCCTCCTCGCTCACCCGATTTATCAATTTTAGATTATTTTCTCTGGGGAACTATTAAAAATAAAGTTTATGAGAGCCCATTAACAACTATTGAAGATTGTATGCAGAGAGTAAGAAATGCATTTCAAAACTTATCACAGGATTCAATTAGAAGAGTTACCCATGAAGAACTAATCCGAAGGTGCGAAAAATGTATGGAGGTTCGAGAGCGGAATTTTGAACAATTATTAAGTTAAAATGGAATCATGTTTTTAGTTGATTTTATCTTAGCTATTTTAGTTTATACAAAGTGCCTTCAATCCAATTAATAGGCATGTTACAGTGTTTAGTGTTATTTTCCGTTTTTGTGGATATCTTGTAACAAATGTACTACAAGTTCTTGATATTACTTTATCACATTCGCCATAAATAATAAACAAATTCAAAAAGTCTTCGTGGGTGTAATTTAAACGTGGTGGCATTTTTTGACATAAGAGAATGACTGACATTACTGATTGTTTCTAGTCATGGTCAATTTGATAAAATTGTTACTAAAAATTCTTGAATTTCTAAGAAAATCGCAAATATTTCCAAAAAGTTGTAACTTAAACCCCCACAATGCTTATATCAGCAAAAAATGAATTTAATTGTACATAACTTGATGTAAAAAATACGGGGAGTTCCATTTCACTTAAGCAAGTTTTCGCGGTTTGAAGTTTACAAAATGTAACGTCAAAAATGGAACACTTGGTATACTATTATTGAATTTCTTTAAACTGTAGAGCGTAGCTCGCCTTATGGTCTTTCTGCATGCCAAAAAGCAAATGAGTATCTTTTACACGAAGAAAGTTATAAAGGTTATTGTAAACCACACATGTCAAAAGTTTTTAAAATGTCAAATATCTCTGAAACTGCTGGGTTTATGCATAGGGTATCCTATGTTTTTAACTCAGAATTTTATGCTCTTTTCGAAAACCTTAAAATATATAAGGTATTCCATTTATAATAAACAAGTTGGTATCGACATCCGGTATAACCGGAAGTGCCAGATGCTTGTAATTATTTTAGTTGGATTGGTCACACTGCCGTTAGTAGCTCCCTAAATTTTCAAACTTTTCTGGTGCGTACTTTTCCCTATATCGATCAATGCAGTTCCTGGTGAGACACCCTGTATAAGCTTTGCACATACATATCCTGTGATAGTCCAGCTTAAGTTTTGACACTTATTTATAACGTAAATTTTGATTAATTTTAAGAACATTCTTGGTGTGATTAGTTCATCCAAAATTATTTATACTTAGTAAATGTATTGATGATACAGAAACTAACTCGGCTAGTAATATGAAGTAAAACATTGATTTTAAAAATGATTGTCTATTTGTCAGTCAGTCTGTCCATAATTTGCGAACCCTCGAACATTGTTCAATAAAATTTGTTAGATGTACAGTTCATGAGCTGTGAAGCTCATAGTTGAATAAAATAGATAAGGGGGCAAGGGATGGGAATCATATTATTATCCTATTAGAATCCTATTTTCAAAAATATCATCCAGCGAGTAATAACAAAGGCATGATCTTTCCAAAGAAGCTTTAGTTAGTATACAAATTTAAAGAAATTCCAGTTTTACTTCATATATTCTTCAAGCAATGCGAAATTAGAATCCAAAATGACCTTTAGATACAGAGTTAAATATCTAAAAACATATTTTTTTGATATAACAAACGACACATTTACTTTTAACTTAACATGCAATACTTTTTTTTTAAATCTCTGACCCGAATACAATTATTGGTAAAAAATTTATAAAAATGATTTAGAATCAAATATGTCAATTAGACATGTAAAAAAGCAACTTTGACTAATACCTACCATATTACTCGTATATCCGTGGTTAATAGGCATTGGTGCACAAAACATGGTTGTTCTGTACATAGCCGACTTTTTGCTGTATTACTTTTTCAAATGACAGTTACCTACTGGGAAAATCTAATTATTATCGACTTTTTTAACCTAACAACCGTATCATTTGTTAAACATAGTTATATAATGTTTGCGTTCAATATTTTTATATTATTAAAGTGTCATAGTTAACACGAATATACCTACGGCGTCGTGCCGTAAATTATAACATCATTTAATCAATATCAGAAATAATAATTTGACACCAAAATACACTAAACAAACTTTTTTAAGGCTCAGGATACTTATGAATTATGACCAAATTAATCTCATGTTACAGCTAATAGATAAATATCGAACACTCATGTATCCTTAAGTAATGGTCGGTGAAATACCTGAGCCAGATACAGTTATTTATTTAAATGAATATTGTTTAGCATGCCAAAAATCCTTACACATCATATTTCTTTAAAAAATGGATCCATGCTTAAATTTAAAAAAAATAGTTAAGTATTGTTAATAATAATAGTAATAATACTAGACAGCGTGTAGGTACAAGAGCTATTTGAAGAATCACTAAACGTGAAGAACGACTCTTATGAATTGCCACCCTAAGGAAGCAGTTTCAGTACAACCAGGTTTTTTACCTGCTACGGGTCAACGCCTGTCCATCAAGTCAATTCATCAAAGAATCATTCTCTTTGGTCCTCGATCGTATCGACCTTGCTTCATTTTGCCACTTTGCAGAATCTCTTGAGACATGGTGTATAGGTGGTATATATCCAAGGGGGACATATTTTATTACATTAAAATATGTCCCCCTTGGAAACAAGGTCGACGTGTTTCACCAATTTTTCAAAAAAATCTCCAAAGTTATTCAGGGCGCCTACTTTTGGTTGGGACACCCTGTATGTATATATATATATATATATATATATTTATATATATATATATATATATATATATATATATATTATTTATATATATATATATATATATATATATATATATATATATATATATATATATATATATATATATATATATATATATATATATAAACAGACTTTTTTTATTATTAATGAGGATGCAGTCCAAATTTTGTTGGGTTAATAAAGAATACTCTTTTCTACTATGCCAAGCTTTCGAAAATATTTTATTTTCTTTCTCAAGACTTATGCCAGTAAGTTGAGGTTATAAGTTAAAACTAACATCACGTTACACATTAAA